>JAPMOB010172481.1:0-11531 GCA_029875015.1 Lepomis gibbosus
CTCTTTATGAAAAGCGCTGTGAGATAACTGTTGTTGTGATTTGGCGCTATATAAATAAAATTGAATTGAATTGAATTCTGAAGATTACATATTTAAAGGTACAGAGAGATTCAACTCATCACACAATCATCTTTGCAAATAAAGGTCTTGCTGCGTGTTGTTCACAAATACTGTATGAACTCACAGTTGGGCGAGCATTCTCTTGGGGCTTCCTTACTGAAAAATTCACAGATCTTGCTTCATACCCATTTTGTACTTGCTAGGGCTCTTGCAGATCCCAGTCAACCCTGCAGAAAGTCACTAATGCATGAGAAACACTTCCTTCTCACCGTAGTCTGTCTCTTCTCCCACCGTTTCTCCCGTCCTCCCCCTCCACTTAAAGGGCAAGGATGTCAGGCTGGTCCTGTTGTGGCAACTCAATTTGGGGTCATGCAGGAGGTTCCACATAAGCCAGATCTGAGGAACGTTGAGGCTGTGAACAACCATGAGCTCCCTGTAAAAACAGGGGTCGAATGTCTGAAGGTGGGGCGCTGCGGACGGTCTGGGAATTCCGAAGGTCCGAAAGCCCTGGTGGCGCAGTGGTTTGACTCTGATCAGCTGGAGACACATGCCCAGAAAGACATCATCAATGGGGAACAACTCCACCTGGAAGTAAAAAAAAAAGGATTGTAGATCAAAAACCTGTAAAAGCAGGTATACTAAAATATTCTAACTGACCAACTTTGATGTACCTGTTGACATGCAGAGCTAAGTCTCCGAGCTGTATGTCCCGACATGACAAAACCTCCTCCTCCAGCATAATTCGGATACAAACCGCCCCCATAAACAAACTCTGGCACAAAGTACTTGGAGTTGCGCCGGCGAATGGGTTTAGCATGGATAATTATATCACCAACAAACAGATCCTCATCTGGCTTTTGACCTTGTAGCATCTCTAATATATTCTCCACGTTAACATACACATCAGCGTCACCCTTGAAAATGAACCTGTATGAGAAAAATATAATCAGCATCAGATATGAGTCACATAAGGCTAGGGATCAGATCAGCTCCCGATTTAGTTTCATAAACACTGACTTGACATGAGGACAGGTGCTGTTCACCCATTTCAGAAAATGTGTTTCCTTCAGCGTCAGGTTAAAGAAGGTGTCATCAAAGTCCCAGAGCAGGATATCCCTAAACGTTTGACTCTCATAGGTCAAGAGGCGATCCCACAGAGGCAGCGCAGTACGATTCCTGGGAACTCCCAGCAGGAAAACAGTACGGATGGACACACCATTTTGGAAAAGTCCCTCTTTACCCCAGGTCCGACGTACCACCTTAAGACAATTAAGTGCAGAGAGAAAGAGATTAATTTGTTGACGAAGAAAGTGACTGAGTGAGTAAAATGGTAAAGAACACCTATTATACTGCTTTCCAAGTCCCATATAGTAGTTTTGTGACCGCTTTATGGAAGCTTTGCTCAGTGCAAAAAAAAGAATTTTCAATCTATCACTTCATTTCAGTTTCTGTCTGAAACAAGCTGTAGATGCTCCTGTCTCTTTAAAACACTCCCCTCCAAAGCCCACTGTCTTCTGATTAGCCATTACCAGGGGCGAGTTGAGTGTCAACAAAACGTAGCAAGGAAAACATAAAACGTCGTTCAATCTGAAAATGTTGCAAACCGGTGAAAAACGTTTTGAGATTGAAGGTTGCCACAGGGATGGGGCTGCATGTTCCTTTGTGGGTGTAGCCAGAATTCTCCTCCTGGAGCAAATGACCATATATGGAAATCCAGCTCGTGCCAAGCTGTTGGTTTAAAACAGAGTATTCAGAACAGGGGGATATCTGAGGCTTTGGCTCACAGGGATTTCTTTTAAATACTCTTACCAAGCTTTGAAGCTTTGGTCATGTTTAACATGAACGTCTGACACTAACATTATAGAAATGCCAGAAAATAAGAAAAAGCATAATAGGTCCCCTTTAAGTTAAACCTGTTTTTATATGCCCAAATGTGAGCAGCTAATAATCACATATATACACATTGAGCCGACACTGACAAATGTAAGTCCAACATTTGTTCTCTTTTTACCTCTGGTTTTGGTCTCCACCATTTCCTGAGGGGACACATCTGGATCTTTAGCTAATAAATGATCCACTGTGTTCACCAGCTAGTTGTTAACTTTGCCTGTCCTCTGTTCAGTTAATTTTTTATCAGAATGTTTTCAATGAACAGCTGCTGGATGCGGCTGAGAAACAACACTGGAGTGAGAGAGCTAAAACAGTAAAGGGAACAACAAGCAACAACAATGCAATAATGCTCTGAGGGCTCGTCACAGCCATTTAATCTGTTCTCAACATAAAAATAGTGAGTAAAGCAGCTTTAACTTAGCAACTTTAAACTTAAAATAAACATTGAACTGTATTACACAAAATTATACAGTCTACTTTATGTAGTGAATCACAGCTAATTTAACAAAGCAAAGGCCTCCATACAACATGGCATATTTTACCTGACGTTTATCAAAATCTGCAGCGATAGATTTTACTGCAATGAGCATGTAGGGAGCCGTAGTAGACCCTTTACTTCCTCCTCCTTCTTCTTCATCTGCTCCTATGATGTTACATTTTTCTGGCTGGTCTATGAGCAGCTTAAAGTCTCTGTTGTCCTTTTCTCTCAGATAGCCTTCAAAGTCAAACGGTGGCATTGTGGGAAGGGGCTTGCAAGCCGCTTTAGTCGGCACAACATTTTTCCGTCGCAACGTGGTCTTCCCCTTTGATTTGACCTGAGGTTTGGACTTTGGCTGAGGAGGTTTAGACTTGGCCTGGGGCTTGCAGAGAGGCAGCTGTGGCTCTGCAGGTCTGGACGGGAACTGCTAATCAGGAGAAATGATGTAAGACAAAAGACAGAGGACATTATTATAACATGTAAATGTCATCTTAATGAGCATGTAATAAATGTGTCAGTGCATCTGCAAACATGCTTCTCAGAACATCAAAGTAATAAACAGAAATATGAAAACGAAAAAACATCACATGGAAAAATAGTATCTTCATTTCTGTGTATACTGTTTCACTGTGTTTATCTCTTCAGGGTTCATGATGAAATATGTGCCTCTGTGAATCAGCACAGATGGACATTCACGCAAACATAAACACAAACATACTGCGTCTACATACAGCACATAGAGCATCATTTCCTTATGTGGGATGTAAGCTTAAGGGCCAGACTAACAAATTATTATCATTATTATTAACTTGAATTAGATCAGGTCATACCACTGGAGACTCCTCGACTACTTTGGCCCCACTGGCGCCCAACAGGGTCCTGCTGGAGCTGGTAGAGCCATGAACTTCTAGCTTCCATACAGGTCTGTCCCACCCAGATGAGAGCACAACCTGGAAAACATGGGCGGGATTTGATGGAACATGAGAAGAGGAAGTACTTTTCGAGATGGAGGGGATTATATTGTCTAAAATTGTACAAAGACATCTTTATCTAACCCTTCCTATGCTGTGAGTGGTTCCATCCATCCATCAGCTGCTGATTATAAAATGCAGCAGTAATTAGTAACTTTAACATTTTCTTGGCACAGTTTCTTTTTGGCCAAGTTTTCCGTTCTCTCCCTGTGAACAGAAGAGTTGATCTACAGGAGAAACAGATCTAAAAGCAGAACAGAATGACTGAGAGCTGCACAGCTTTATATTCTATTATATTTATAGATTTTGAAATGTCACCTGTAACCTGAATTTTGATGTTTCCTTTTACATATATAAAAACATTTCCACCATAAATTTGTGCAAAAACATTCACCAGAATGCAGGAAATGAAGTGTTTTATCATCAAAATTTCCTGGGGGAGACGCCTATATCTCGGCATTAAGGATATCTTTAAAATAGTGTTTAAGGATCTTTTCTTCTTGGCTCCATCCTCACCTGGCGTGCATAGAGCAGCAGAACGAAAAGCATCAGTAGCAGCATTGTGCAAATCACATCTCCCTTCACGTGGAGGATCCTCCTCATGGTCACCATCTTCCTCAGCATCTTCTGAAGACACATCCTTCAGCTAGGTATTGACCAGCAGTTCATGCTGCTTTTCAGACAGCTGTTGAGACCAATACACAGCTCAGAGACAATTTGAGTTTGCAGGCTGATCCTCTATTTGATGAAGAGATGTTGTGATTTTCCTTGCTGCTCTTTAGTGCAGTGCTAAATATCACCTCAAACTGTGTTCTGTAAAAATACATCCCTGCTTTTTCTCTCTTAGCGGTCAGGCATGTCCTGTTGCACAGGGTGAAAAGTAACTAAGAGTGAGTTGGTCCTGTGTCACTCATGTCAGTGGATGTCCATCGTGTCTGTCTCCATCCTCCCCTTCTCCTACGGCACCAAATGGGCGGGGACATTCTAGACAACATCAACAACAATTAATAACAATCAGGGATCAAACAGGGACAACAAGCAGAAAATTACAAAGAATGTGAAAATAACTGAGAATTGCAATGTAACAAAATTTAAATCAACTTTGATGCTTCCTTTTGCAATGAGGGTATTACCACATGTGCTTTCCTCCATTATTTTGCTTTACTAGGGAAGGTAAACTGTCCTGACTTTGAAGCCTGAGCTCAGTTTGTCTAATCCAATAAAACAATCTCCCTTTGTGGCACAAATCAGTTCAGCAGATTCTACTTAAATATGTCAATGTGGCAAAAAAGGCATATGATGCAGTGCAGAGACGAATAGACAATCGAATCATCTACTTTGCCATCCATTTTATCAGAGTGTTTATTTACTTCTTAACAGCATTTGATGTCACACAGATGTAGGTATCTTTGTTAAAATTATATTTGGTTGAATAGTTGAACATAGAGCCTGGAGCTGCTCAAGGAAGTAACTCCATGAGGACAAACAATATCATGGATTTAAAGTAATACCATATGTTTGGTCATAAACAAGCAAATCTCTAATAAGTAATAATTTTTCTAGATTCGCATAACGAATTTCCCATCGATTCAAAACTGCTTTTAGGAGGAGGAGGGTCTTATGTAAGTGAACATGATGAGGGTACAAACTATTTCTTCAAAGAACACTGTGTCCCAACATTCATTTCACTGGAAGTAACCAATAAATAATGCTAACATAGAGGATTCTTCTTTGCATGTTACAGTTTAATCAGCGATTTGACTCTTGTCAAAGACACAAATTCCAGACAAGCGCGAACAATACTACAGTCGCAAACTTCTCTCGCAATAAACACAGTAAGCAGGCTATACTAATATCACTAAATATATTCCGCATATCGTGCAGTTGCCTATCAACAACAAGCCTGGCTTTATAATCATAACAGGATACGTGTGAAATGTCCCCTCATTAACGTAAGTCATTCAAACTTACCAGGCGAGACGGGGGAGGAGGTCAAAGCGAAAACATCTGTGCCGTGGATGCCTGAAAGTGCAACACAGACAGGCTCAACTCTGCTCACGAACACACAGAGGAAACTGATTTCCAAAGTTTCCAAAGACAGCGATCCAGAGAGGGAAGAGAGGAGAGGGCTGTCCAGATGCTGTCTTCAGGAGTCTGTACGAGCTGCGCTCGTGGTTGCCTTCATGTGGTGTGGGAAATATCTCTACTATCATCGAAATGTGTAGAAAAGTATAAATTGATTTTTGAAAACATTAGAATTAACGAGTTTTCTTCATATGGGCTCAGATATGCAGGAAATGCTAATACTGCTTGTTGTCAGTTTTAACGTTTCCGTAAAACAGGCGAGAAAAGGGACTTTTGTAACCACAACCAACACTGTCAACAATTATGAGCACGCCTACAAAAGGAATAGGGTTATACCCATTATATTACCTGAATGAAAAGCACATAATTGTTAAAAGTTACATTTACATGAATATACCATAATTTTGATATAAATTAAATATAAATCGATGATTTAAATCACAAAAGTCGTATTTTGCCTAATAAATCATTTAAAATACCCCGCTGTTACCTCATAGGTCTGTCAATCCAAAGTAGGTTGCCAGATGTAGTTACTAGATATGACTTTGTGAGCAGCCAGGACACCTGAACGCAACATCTTCATGCTTCAGACCGACCACGTGACGCAAACTCGCGCAAAGCAACTCCACGCCAGATGCCAACACAGCAACTGAGGAGGATGGTAACGGAAGAAAGAAAAGGGAGGAGAGAGTTTTAATAATGAGCCGTGCATTCTTCTTGTTTGTCTCAGCAGAACAGTCAGACGTCACAATCACCAGAGGGGACAAAGACTCTCGATATGGCCCACAGACTGTTTACAGCCTGTGGTATTTCTCAGTGACACTTGAGCTGGGTCAATGCTTTACAACAGAGAAGGTTTAAGCCCTGACGCGAAGTATTTGGTTTCCAGATCTGCCACTCCAGGCAAGAGGGACGTGGATCCCCATAAAGACCTTGCATAAGATTGAAATAAAAAGGAAAAGTATGAATGGACAACACTCAAAAAGTGTAATGACACAGAGCTTAACACTTACAGACTGCTTTTAAAGTAAACATCTCTCCGTTGAAAATAATCTTGGCTTTGTTGTGCTGTAGGCAACATGTTGAAGTGAGTGTCTGAATCAGCCAGTCAAACAAGCCTCTATATATTTAAATATTAACTATAAGTGGCACCTTTAGCATCCAGGTTGGGAGTGAACATTTGTATTTCCAATCAGAACAATACAGAAGATACAGAAAGAAGGGCTTTCTGTCCTTCCAGCCAGCTGGATGTTGAGCATATCACAGCTAAACTGATGAAATAGAAAATGTAAACACCCTCCAGAATAATATGCAGCATAGCCTACACGGCTGATGTATGTCCCAAAACTGGAAGCAATGTCCCGTTATTTTAAGCTCATGCTGTGCAGCCAGACTTTGTCCTCCTGCAGAGCTTCATCTTAAATTTTAGAAGGGATCCATAAGTTTACAAAAGTACCAAATCAAGTCAGCCTGAACAAGCTGATACAGAATATATTCAGTATGATACTGATAGACAGGGAGGAGTAAGATGTTTTTTATTTAAAGTTATACAAAATGATTCATAATATTAACATAAATTCTAATTTCCTTGCACTGTGAAGTGCTGCTGTCTTCAAGAAGAGACTACGTGTATGTGGTGTAAAACTGGACTCTTACAACCCCAGATACTTTTCAAATACACACTAATTCTAACTTCCACGTTCAAATCCGTCAGAGGTACACTCCGAATAAACAGCTGAGCGAGCCAACTCGTCTGAGAATGACATCATGCCCTTATAAAACTGCAACAGTAACGGTTACACAACCTTTAAAAACACAAAGTTCATTTAGCGACGGTTTCTGCAAACTGACATTTACAATCTCTGCGTACAATCTACAAAAGGTAAACAAGTTCCACACACTGTATTGGTCCTATGTGACATTCATTCATTTAAAAGAGTTTTCTTTGGGTACAAACAGCACACGAACACACAACAGCTGGGAGCAGAGACCACCAGTGACTTCCACTGGCACGACTGTCTGACAGGAAGCTGCTGTCGGTCTTGTTCCAGCTGTGCTCTCTCTAAACATCCCTGCGTCAGCTGAATTAAACAGCTCAGGGTGCTGATCCAGCAGCTAGTCATTTTCTCTAAACCCTCGTGTCTTTGGGGAAACAGTTTGGATGACTTTTCCGAAGTTTAAACATCTCTTAGACACATGTGCAACATCACCCGGGAACCCCTCTAGTATATTCACTGGGCATTAGGCTTAACTCTTTCTTTCTTAACTCTTAAGTACTGATGCTATCACACACTATATGTGAACGTCTAACTGGAGAAAAAGACAAACTTTTGTTTTGCACAAGTTTTAGACAGCAGCAATATGTTGAACATTTCCAATCAAATAATTGTTTTCTCACTGTACTGCGCCATCTTTGTTCTGTTGCTTTGGAGAATCAGTTTGGGGAGCGCCTTCGCTCCACTCCTACATTCATACTGACAATTATCTACCTAAGCACTAAATCAAGCTCTTCCAAACAGCCGCACAGCTAGACTGAGATGCATGATTACCAGTGCACTAAGCCTGTGGTGAGCATTTTATTTCTGTGAGCTAGCAGAAGTTCAAGTTTCAAGCAAAAGTATTATGGAGCTGGTGCCAAATGTTGCTGCCAGGCTGTTGCTTATTCCTAAATAATGGAAAAAGATAGATTAAGGCTACAACGGCGTCTCCAAACCACAGTCTTAGTGTCTTCTGCCTTTCATTTCAAAGTGTAGGACTCAGGCTCATCGTTCTGGTGAAACACCCTTGCTGGTGCAGTGTTTACAATAGGTGAAGTTCAACATGACAGTACTGATCAGTTGTGCTTGCGACCGTCCTTCTCATTCCAATCGGTTTGTCCATTTCTGCATTCCCACTGCTTCTGCCCTCAGGAGGATGCAGTGCCAGCTCTCATGATCCTGAAGAGGGCGTTGACGTTATTGCTCTTGATGGCGTCTCGACAGGCAGAGATCACTTGGTTCTTGGGCTTACCCACTAAAGACAAGGGGGAACAGCGGCAGACAGATTAATATGAGGAGACGAGACGATATGCAAGATGTAACAACACATAACACATTTATGTTGATTTTGTAAGTGAGCCTGTTGAACTTGGCGTTAGCAGGTTGTGGGGCCCAGGCTGTGCGATGTTGGACTAATGTTGTAATATTGAGGGACAGTCGAGAGAAACTGTGTGGATGTTAAATCTCATTTGAAGTCTAGATCCAGCAATAAGTTGTAGATTTTTTTTCCCCGTTGACCAAATGGTCAAAGAGTAGGTAGATTTTCAGTCAACCAAGATTTATGTGGTTGACTCCAGCCCTAGATCTCCCTACATAGTACACACTTTATTACTGTTGAAACCATATTATTGGTGATAATTGCTTCACTGTCATGGACAGAATAAATGTTTTAATGGCTGAATGTGTCCTGATTAATATGCAGCTCCAGTACAGTCCAGCCACATCTGAAGAAGACAGCATAAACCATGTGATGTCATGAGTGTTGTTTCCCTGCTAAGTCAAAACTCTTTTCATACCTAATATTCCACATACTGTTGCCAAAAAACAAATATATAATAAAAACAGATATTTCAAGTTCTTAGCAAGCATACAATGATATTGATTGTCCCAGACAATTCCTGACTTGCACATCCTCTCTCTCCTCCACAACAGGCTTGACTCAAAGCCAGCCAGCTAGCCCGCACGCACACAGTGGCCTACCTCTGAGTCGACCAGCCCGCTGTATGGCCTGGTTCACAGACTTGAGGCAGGCCAGTAGTGCATTGTGGTTGTTAGAGCGGATTTTATACTCGTTGATCAGATCCCTGTTTAGGTCGTACAGCTCTCTGTAACGCTTCTTCGTAGTCGTCCTACAGAGGGAAAGAGAGAAAGTATTGGGAAGAGAGGGAGAGAAAGATGAACAGTGAGTTGGTCCTACAGTAAAAAAGACTTTATATCAGTCTTATGGTGAAATATACACTTAACCTTATAACCTTCATGAAGGTAGGATTCTTTGCAGGACTGTTGCATTAGACTGCATTAGTTTTAGCCAGATAAATAATAAACTAGCAGTTCTTCATGTTTTTGATAGACATTGCTCTTTTGTTTCAGAAGTCAGTAGTTCAGAGTTTTTGCATACAGCTGAGCATTTTCACAGCATTTGGAATTATCATAATAGAAAAAGTCCAGTAACACGATGAAGTAATGATGCCTAATGGCATCCAACCATCAGAAATGTTATTACAATTATTCTCTGTCTCTTTGGTACATTTCTCAGATCAGAACTCAAATTCTCAAAACTACTTGTTCGACCTCCACATCATCTCGTCACTTGTGAACATAATAAAAGCAATTTTCTCATTCTGTTGAACAAAAGGAAAATAATATAAATAATATAAATGTTAAATATTATAATCTACTATCATAATAACATTTATATAAATTTATATAAATAATATAAATATTATAAATGTGTCAAATAATATACTTGACACATTTCTGCAAATGATTATGAGTTTAACACTGAGTCTTACCCTTGCAGTATACCTTGCAGATAAAATACTTTGCATTTGTTTGCTATTGAATCATATTTCTCTCAAATGTAATTATACACATGTACATTGTGTAAATTGAACAGTAGTTGCATTTGGTTGCTGTAAGTTGTGAGGAAATTGAACTGTCCCCCATCCAGCCTGAGTCTATCCATCTGACAACTAACAACAATACCACATAACTACTGTGTATCTTATATAATGTGTGACAGGTTAGGTTATTGTGATTGTTGGTCACTCTATTTAGCATGTAGGGATTTACACAATGTACATGTGTATAATTACATTTGAGAGAAATATCATTCAATAGCAAACAAATGCAAAGTATTTTTATCTGCAAGGCTTACTCAGTGCATTTTGTGCCAAACCAATTATAAATGACAATAGACATGTGAACAACTGACCTTATGTTCATATAAATAGTCACATAGTTTACATTTCTAATTTTGTAACTGTTTCCATTGTGCTATGCAGTGCTATCTTGTCTTTTTCTTTTCTGTTTCACAATGACATGCTCCGTCAACAAATGTATAGCGCAGCACAAAGTGTACCTGTGAATCCTGTCCAATCTCTTGCAATGTATAATTTCGTACTGTTGAAACTGAAATATGTCGGACAGAAAAAGTTCCTCCTTGTGCATTTTCAATCATTGTCATCAAAACCTTACCCATAGTTTGCAGTATCCTATTGTATTGACAACATGGCTAAAGATTTTGATTATCTTGCTCATAAACAGTGACACAAGGAATAGTCATTCTGATGGCACTGACATGTTCACTGACATATAGATATACTTTTGAGAGGTTGACAAACAAGTTTAAGCAAATTATGGGCTTTTGCAGGTAGTCAACTATGCGGTGCTGGTTGTACAACCTGCTTCGAGAAATGCACTTACTGTTTTGCAAATGTTAAGGATGATTTCACATAATAGGATTATAAATGAAAGCATTTTAAAATATTGGCACTGAATAATATATCAGACACACAGAAACTCCCCTATTTACTGGGAGAAATGCCCAAACGTCACATAATTGCTGCAAAATATATCTCATCATGCCTTGAACTGAGGACAACCAGTGGAAACTGGAAAATAATTGTACTAATTTTCAAATTATTATTATTTTGATTGTTTTAGTAATTATTGTGTTTTTAAATCTCATTTAATACTGATTGTTTTGTCTTTTTTAATTAATTGAGTTTTTTTGCCTATTAATATACACACACATATACGGTTTTATCTGTTTATGTTATTTTAATTTTTTAATATACTATTATAATAACGTTACTGTGTCATTTACAATCCCAGCTTACAGTGGGCAAAAGGCGGGGTACACCCTGGACAGGTCGCCAGTCCATCGCAGGTGTCATTTACTTAGTTTATTTAAATTTTTTATTTTTTTTTTCATACACACACACACACACACACACACACACACACACACACACACACACACACACACACACACACACACACACACAC
>JAPMOB010172535.1:0-10129 GCA_029875015.1 Lepomis gibbosus
GCAGAGCAGGATACTAAGCCAGAGTCTGTCAGCTACAGATACTGTATGTACACAGATTTAACCATTAGAGCAGGACTGCAAACCCGACAGTTTACCATAACATAGTCTTGTTTAATCTCTGTGAGGTTAAGTTTGTGGCTGGCTGGGTTTTATCAGAGGTTTAAAGATTCTGTGAGAAAGAGTGTGTGATAGTGGCCTTGTGCAAGCTGTACTTCATATTTAACATAAATGAAGTGGATTCAGGTTTTGCATTGTGGTACACAACATATGATGTGTCCCTCTCCACATACTCAGCACCCTGCATTAAATGTACTCCATGAATGACAACACAGATGATAAGCTGTCGTTTATTTTGACTCAATCTCACATAAACTGTGCGGCTGCCAGAAGCACCAAATGTGTATTATCCGCAATGGAAAATAGTCCAACAAATAATAATGTTAGTAAGATTAAGTATCTTAATTGAAATAATAACATACTTGTTTTTTGTCTGACAAGATATTTCTTCTTACCAGGCGGCTTTTATATTAGTGTTTCAGGTTTTTAGCTTAAGTAGCAAGTGAAATATTCTTGTTTTGTTGGCAGATAATTTTGCTTATTTAAGTCATTTCCCCCCAATTTTAATGTTTTTTTCTTGTTTTCGAGAGCTCAGTTTTTGCGGTGCATTTAGTCTAAAGAACTACACAAATAAAAGCTTTAAAAGTTTGCATTAATACAGAAATCTGTCAACCTCTCATGGCATAAATACACTCTACACAACATCTGGCTAACTTTACTGACATATTTGTTTCATGTGAAATGTTAAAGTGATATTGAACTGGTAAAACAAAGAAGAATAAAAAGTGACGGGATGGAAGTTTAGAAACTCACTATGGAAAATAGATTTCTGACTTCAGCATAATTTTCTAAGCACTTCACTAAACTGTGGTAACCCTGGAAACATTCTGTGGGATAGGTGGAGAGTTCTGTGGGATTGAACAATGCTTGACCAAAACCACACTTGGGCTCTGATAGAAGAGGAAGAGAACCTATTTAGAGCTTCAAAACTACCAATTATATTTAATAAAGGATCAGATGCAACTAAACACTCTGAATCATAATATTTTTATCTCTGAACATCATCAGAAACAGTCTCAAGCACTCCTGAACTGTAGAAACGCTTCACGTGGTGAAACACAGACCCGCGTCACTGAGGACAAATGTTACTGCCAACGCCCAGCAGACAGCGAACAAAGAGCTCGGCCAGGTCCGACATCCTCACGTGAATCCCATTAGAGAAAGGAAGCTGCCCTTTTCTTTTTACCCAGCATCCCCCCCTTCTCTACTGCCCCAGTCGGCCCAGTTGGCACTTCTCTGGCTTCAGACATTTCTCTGCTCCCTTGAGGTTGTGGAGGAAGAGGCCTGCTGAACGCCTGTAAGGAGGGGGATTTACTGCTCACCTCCACCTTAATGTGCGTACACACACACACACACCTCATCCGTATTTCAGAGCCCATCCTAGAAGGAAACCGACCAGAGAAGAATAGGCTTTTACGTAGAGAACATTTCCTGTCACTGCAGCAGCATGCACGTGCAAAAACACAAATGTCATGGCTAAAACAAAGTCATATATTAGCATGCAAGTACGCACACACACTGGGGCATTTAAGCCTGTGTGTGTGTGTTTCCACCCTGGTGCGCGGTGTGTATCCGCTTTTAACAGAGCTGTCAGCAGAAAGCTCTGAGCAGTGAGACGGACGCAGCCGCTCAGTTCTCACACTGTAAAAAGAGAAGAAAAAAAAGAAAATGTTCTCTGCTTGAGCGTCGCTGAAATCAGCTGCACTCAATGTTTTAAACCAACTAACCCAACACAAAGACAAGTTTACCGGTCCAGATTAATACAGTCAGCTCAGTTTAGTTAGGCTTAGGCACCAGAGCTACTTGATTAGGTTTAGAAAAAGATCGTGGGTTAAAAAAATAAGTCAGCGTTGACTTTTGGTTTCACATGGGACACAAACAGCGGAGTGAAAGTCCTGTATCAGCTGGGATTTATGGACAGGGCTGGGTGGTCCACAGCTGAGTGTGTGAAAACAAAACATTTTCAACCCAAAAATGAAAGTAAAAAGTTAAATTAATAAAAGCAATTAACTCCAAGCTCCTCCCTGTGGTGAACGGTAGAGTTGTAGCAGCAGAATCCAGGCCAACTACGGGAGTTTGTTTGTCCGAAAGCTCAGGAGCTCTCTCCTCCACGGCTCCCCATCACTCAGCAGCTGTCTGTTGGCCTGCCGATCTCCGCTCTGCCTGCTCCTCTCCAAACAACCCTCTGAAGCCGGTGACGTCCAGACAATGTCAACGCTGACAGGCTATCGCGACACAGCGTCATGCAACTTTCTCGCGTTCTGCTTCGCATTTGGTCTGAATGCACAGCAGGAGGACCATGTGGGTCCAAAAAGTTGTACACGGTTCAAAAAGTACCCATGACTTGTCAACCAGTTCATTATAAAACAAACAAAAAACCAATAAGGATCAGAAACCCTGGATTTAAATTTGTACTTCAGCGAAAGCAAAGCAGAACTCCCCCGTCCACATGTTGAAGTGTCCTTGAGTAATTTAAACTCATTAGGCCAGAGTCTCGTGCTGCCACTGGGATGCGAGTGTGCGAGAAGGGTGAATGAGGGCAAAACTGGAAATCCCGCTTGGATTGAAGTGCTCACTGTAAAAAGATTCGAGGGACGTTCATGGTTCATCAGATCAGCTGGTGATGAAAATAAACGGTCAGTTAGACCATTTGTAAAGTCATTATTTTAACCACCTCTCTCTTTCACCTTCCTCCACCCCCCCTACAGCAGATCTCCCAGCTCCTCTCCCTCCTCCGGCAGGGTCAGCTGCAGCCGAGGCCCAACTTCAGGGGGAACAAATACTCTCATCGCAACGGCAGGTCAGTCCTCCTCCTCCTCCTCCTCACTCCTTCTCCTAAACTCCAACCACAATATGTTCGTCTTCCCTCCATCTGAAGTACAGACAACAAAACCACAATAAAGCCAAACCAAAAGGCTCCTTCAGTGGATAATAAAAACATGGATGGATGGATGTTTAGGTAAACAGTGAATAGCAGTGAAGGAAACCCAGGAATTTTGTAGATTATATGTGATTTACTGTACTGTTTTTTTTTATTTCACTGTATGTCATGTGGTGAGGTGGACCTCACACTGCCTGTCTCATGTGGTTTTCAGTCTGAGGTTTTCAAAATGAAAACTATCACTGCAGAGCAGCTGGGTTTAGTTTGTGGCTGTTTTTCTGTTTTTTAAACAAACCTTCTAACATTGTTTTCTAGCAGATATGATGAGGTGAACTTGTCAGATACATATTTCTTGTGGCTCTAGTATAAAATCTTAACTGTGTGGCTCAAAACCCTCCACCTGCATTTGATGAATATTTTGTCAATGTTGGGTAATTTTTCAACACAAGTCACTAAACACGGCCACAGTTGCTTCCTGTTCACCTTGTAGAAACTCCAACTTTCAGCTGGACTTCAAAACAGTCTGAAAGCCTGAAGAAATAATCTCGATGCCGATTCTTTCCTCCTCTTTTCTTTCACTCTCTTCATCGGCACAGGTTTGTTTCAGAGCCAGCTGGCTGCAGGTTTCAGACTGTGATCACTGCTGCGCTCTCTGATCAAACCAGGCTGCCTTCCTCTGATAGCAGGACAGACAGACATTAAAGGGGAATGCCACCTATTTTAAGAACTCAGATGTTTTCCCCCCTGAAACATGACTGTTAAAGCTGGAGAATTTATTTCAGAAGCTTTCTTTCATGAAAATATGTTTTGGGGGAGCGGCTTTGTAGTGAGGCCTGAAGGCAGGGGGAGTCGGACTTTTTCTTTTAGATACTTTCAAAATCAAGCTGTCTCTTGGTAGGCTCGCCAACATTACCCATGCTTCAAATTGATTTTTGTAAAATCAGACATCTCTACATAAATCATAGGTCGTCACCAACCAGCTCTATGCAGAAGCATATGTGGTAACGTTTTTTTAGCAGCCTGCTGTCGTTTGCATGTGATTGCATCAAGATAAACCCTGTGCTGTGCTGCACTTTCAAATTGGAAGCTGCAGACTGAAACAGATTTGGTTGTTTACAGGATGAGCCTCTTGAGATGCATCGTCTCATTTTCACGATGGTCCTGACATGTCATTACTACATTATTTATCACACGTCTGCTGCCTTCAGATGTCGAGAAGAGATTTAAAGACATGGAGCAAAAGGTTTTCATGTTGTTCTTATTGACACAATTAGCACGTTACCAGCAGGGAAACAGACGTGGCTTTGATATTCTTGTTTCCACCAAAATGCCTGCAACTCGCTGTGTTCTTCCTAATGCGCACTGACACAAACAGGCAAACAGGCGCAATATCAAAACTCAAGATTGTCGGAGGACTGTTTGTGCTAAGGTCACAGTGGAAATAGAGCCCTCGGTCCACTTTGATAAAATATTAACTTTCTCTTTCAGCGGAAACGCAGAGACAGTAAAGCTACATGTGTATTTTAGAGGGGACTTTTTGTTGATATGATGAAAAACAGAAGTTGTAGTAGATAAATGTCTTCCTCAGTGTTTCTGACCAACTGACCTCGTGTGACTGAAATAACAGCAACAGACAAACAGGACGCAAAGTCCAACACTCATTGCCACAGGAAGAGTGTCTCATAACCCCCGAAGTGCTTCAGTGTGGTGTCCAGGCAGGTTAGAGCAGCTCTATCTGAGTGATTCAGAATCTCTGACAGGAAGCAGCTACCTCACCGTCGCTGTGGCGATGAGATTAAATCTGACATCACCTTGATACACACAGAGCACTGTTTCAAGGCAAACACAGACATCCCCTGCTGCATTTGTGAGGTCCTTTGCTGATCTGCCATCACCATGGATAAAGTCAGACAGTAATATGAATATTTTTTTGTAGATGTCATTTGTAAATATTTGAGAACATGCTGACAAAGATTTCCTGCTGACAGACAAGGCTCATGTGTGTTTATTTGGAAGCTGTGGAGTTTGGAGGACTTATTTTATTCACGCCAGGCTATTATTTCAGTCCTGTGTTTGCAAACTGGCATGCAAAGTTATTCTTTAACAAATCCATGACAAAAATCCCCAAGTAACTAAAACAAGTGAAATTATCTAACCTCACAGTCAGATAAGATTCTAATCTCTAATACTGGAATAAAATGAGGCTTCAGAGTGACTAACTCATCTGTGAGCGCACCTTTATCTGACTGCTACTTCCTGTCAGGGCCCGCCTGCAGCTGTACAGGCTGATACTACAGGTCTGAGTGTGTCAGTTCTTTTGTCATTTGTCAGGATGTTTATCACCATCTTATCTCACTACACCAAATCTTAAGATTTCACACTGGACTTCTGTTTGTATGTATCTTCTTATTTTTTGTGTTTTATGTGAGAAAAACTGTGACATTTTTAATTCTTCTTTTTTTAGGTTTATGCGTCAGAACTTCTGCACTGATAATACATTTTTGCAGTACTTGTTTCAACCACGGATTACATGTCATAATCTTTCCAAAAAAAAAAGGTTAGAGGGAGAGTGGGTGTCATTTATAGGCCAAAATCATGGGCTACATAAACAAGACTGACACTTGGTCTAATATTCTAGTTTTAAATGTTGTTGAAAAACAGGAATCTTTACTCTGTTTTAAAGCAAACTGAGTAAAACAGACAAACTTGCCTATTCAGATAAGACTCATACAGAGAGCCAATGAGAGTCGAGTGATGAGATTCAGACTGTCTGACTGAGGATCACAGAAATACCAAGGAGTATTACTTCTGTCTGTGTTTTGGGGACGTGTTGGTTGGAGAAAGGTGCCATTTGCGATGTTATCTGACAGCTGGTGCGTGCGTCCTGTGCAGATATGGAGGCCAGGACTGTTCTGATTGGCAGAGCACCAAAGACAGCGGACACGGTGAGAGCGAGGCTGGAGATGTGGACTGGGAACCAGGAAGAGACTCACCGATAGACCCACAGCTGGAGGAAGGCCTTAACAACCTGCTCAACAACCACGGTACACACACACACACACAGGGCAGAGGACAGAAACCATGAAAGTCCATGAAGTGGCCTAATGTGCTACTCATGGGGCACCCATTTGATCACATTCGGATCCATGCAATAAAAACTCCAGCTAGAACCCCTCCTTCATATAACATAGGTAGCTACAGAAACTGCACCAGTAATGCAGGAGTTGCAGATGACGTTTAAATAACGGGATAATGTCTAACTGGAATCAGAGCTTCTGTTACCAAGCTATGCTAACTAGCCTTCACTTTCATAGTGAAATACAAGCTTTAAAGTACAAAGGCTTCCCCCAAATGTTGATGTTGTAAAGGGAGGGTCGCTTAAATATCACTAATGGTTGTGTGAATGTGTTTTGTATCAATATTTGGAGGCTACAGATCTCAGCTGTTACTCAACCGAGCCCAACCAGAGGCTTGAACATTATGCTTTTTCCACAAGTATGTGTTTCCACAAATAGGTTAAATCCTCCTGTGAAAAATGGAAACTATGCACAATATAGAAGTTTTTCTTCTTCACGGTTGTTATTGCGTGCCTCTGCAGTGTTTTTCTTTACTGTTTTAACTCACTGAGTTTAGCTGCAGCCTCCCGGTAAAAAACTCTTTGATTCGTGAGGACAAAAGCAGCTGAACTTCGACCCCTGCAGGACATACAGACTGTTACTTACAATGGCCGCACTCTGAAATATGTACAAAACAGGAAGAAAGCAGGAAATAACACATTGGCAGGTTATTCATCCACCCACATGCTCCATTCACCTGGGGTTCTTACTACAACTCCTAATGTTTACATTCAAACTACTGACAGTGTTAGCAGGTAGTATGTTTGGCTAATTAGCATAGTCAAGTTGTTAGCATTTTAGGTTATTATAACATTTTTATCTATTTGTCTTTCTTATATTTTATTGATCCCTGAGGAGAAATTCATTCATTCAGCAGTGGGCAGGGAGCAGTTAGGGGTTCAAGGCCTTGCTCAGGGGCACCTTGGGCAATGCTGGACTTCTGCTCCATGTATTTACTCGCTAATGGTGTGTTAGAATTATTATGTTGATATTGGTTTTAACACTGGTTAACCCCACGGCGTGCTGCACTCGTACCTCAGGGCTTGAGGTCAGACGTGGGCTAGAGGACAGGTCTAGGACTGTCTTCGTTGTCATGAACCATTAACCAGTTTCTCAAAGTCTAACTACGAGGTTTTAGCTGCCAAACATCAAACACAGGCTTATTGTTCAGCTGGGGAGGTCCGCTCAGGGGTTGTACAATGTCCGAATGTGTACAGAAGATGTGTGTGTTTAACACTTTCTTCCTGGTATTGTGCCGGTCAGAGCCCAGGGGCGAGCAGAGGGGGTTACCAACTGATGATGGTAGAGCGAGCTTCACTTTATGGGAGGAGAGAGAGAAACAATGCGTGAGTGGGAGTATGATGTGTTGTGTTGTGTGTGCTTGACTCACTTCTACCCCGCAGGCTGTATTATCAGTGTAACTCACACGAGAGTCCTGTGACGGCGCTGAGGCTTTGATGAAGCCGTCGCAGCAGCACATTCCTCTCTGTGTCTCTCCTTTATTTTTCTGACCTGTTAACAGCCTCTTCTTCAAGACTGTCATGATGAATCATGCACAACCCTTTGTAGAGGTTTGGAGATGATGGTGCAGGTGTTGAGAGCGTGTATGTTCAGAGTGTTTGACTGTATGATGATTTGTTTTCTTCTTTAGCTGCTCAGATTGAGGTTGTTAATATCATAAGTTTATTGTGTCTCATTTAGGAAACATATTCTCTTGCTGTTCATCCTACTATTAAGTATTGTGTGTGTAAAGCATGATGGATCTTCTTCTGTGCCATAAAGCGTTAAAAACTAGTGAAAACACGTCAATGAGCCATAAACACAAACACACACTCTGTGGTTTATTTTGACTAAGTTCTGCACACAACGCTCTGCAGCCCCCAAATACTCACTAGAGCACCTGATGTGGATTAATCCACTGCTTCTTCTTTTTTTTATAACTCTTTACTGAACATTTTAAAAGACAACAAGAAAAAAACAAAATAACAAACAAACAAGATCAGCAGATGATCCATCATGTTCAAAGGGGGTAGGAAGAAGTTGGAAAACCTTTTCTTGTCCTTCCCCCACTGATATTTTAGCTACTTAAATAGTTTGTATCACTTAAGAGTCGATAATCTGTTGGGCTGACTATAACAAAGATAACGAATTTTAAAAAATAGTTAAAGATAAACTAAATAAAAAACAAAAAAGAAAATCACTGTTCCAGCTCAGATCCGTCAAGGATCAGTTACAATAACTTTGTACATAACTTTAAATAGTTATTGTTCCACAGGACCTGTGGGTTGTTATACAGTGGAAATTACTATTTGTTCGACTTAACAGTTACTAAACGTTGATATTCCTCTGAAATTGAATGTGTTTTCACGAAGTTGAAAAAGCTCTTGGATATTTCTAGGCAATTAGTTATTATGGGCTCTACAAACAATGTGAATAGTTTTGTAGTCAATCAAATCTTTGAATTTTAATATTTTGAGTTTAACCTCTTAACATTGCTGTAAAATTCTGCCTGGTTTTAGGCTTTTCTGAAAGAAAACACTCTGGAGTGTCTGAGCCAAAAGTCAGAATGACTGTAAGTGCTGCTGGAATTGATTAATATAAGTTTAAACGCACTAAAACTACAGCTGGGAAACACTGTAGGGCCGCAGCATAAAGCCTTACCTAGTCCAGGTTTAAATGTAATACCAATACCATGAAAAATGACCACTTTCCACAGGTTCTTCTGAGTGTGTGTGTTAGCATATTTTGTTCCCAAACAGCCCCGCCCCTTGGCGGCAGGCGGCTGCTGCATCTTCTCTCCCTATCAGCCGGCAGCTCGACGCAGACGTGTTTTTTGCTGGTAGATCATAAACTTCCTACTTAAAGCTGGATATTGTTATTTTCAGAATTTTATTGGCCACACAAAGTGCCAGTCATCGACACATTTGCTTGCAATTGGCTCAGCCAACCCAGGAACTAATAGGGGCCGGCCCTTCCTTAGAGCGCAGCATTGGCTGCTGTAGGCTGTGAAAGGGACATGTGAGCTCCTATTGGGTCGGATTAGGTGTCAGTCGAAAGGTCAGAGGTCAGCGGCTATCTTCAATACAGGCTATCGTAGTTGTTTACATTCAGAACGGAGTTATGACATAGGAGCCACGTCTGCCGCTGTAACACCAAAATCTGTGACCTATCAGATTTCGTGACTACACGCCAACGGCGATGTTTTACTTTTGGTGCCTAAACCCAACCAAGCTACAACCGCTTCACATGGCCAAAGCCTCTGTCGTTTGCATCGGTCGAATCACGAGGATTTTAGCTGTCAAACGGTGGATCATGAGTATGAAGCTAACAGAGCAGCTGAAAGCTGCCGCCAGAGCCTGACGGCCGTGGGCTGGATGTGTTAAGAGGTTAATGAACAATGGGTTTGTTGGTTCGCTGTATATAGTTTTATATATGATTCGAATATATTATATTAGACATATTTAGGAGGTGTTTGTAATGATTTCTCCAGTAGAGCCACTAACACTCTGTTGTGCTTGGTAGACAATAAGAAAAACATAAAATAATCCAAGCCTTATCCTGCATCTTTTTGTACTTTTATGGTGCAATTTAAAGCTAAAACCCACGTGTGTTTGTACAAATCCAAACTTCCGACCTTAAATCTTGGGATAAGTAAAAGTACTGTGTGTTTCTTGCTTTTTAAACCTGATATTGGCTGGCAGCTGGTATCAAGCTGTGCAGATGCACATCTCATCTTCCTTGCATGAGTTTTACTGTTCTCACGATGATGCACGCTGAGAAGTCATGTGCCAAAGATGTATACCGGCCTGAATCTGACTCTCCAAATATATAAATAAGGGGTCAGGGGAGGTTTAACTCACAGGTTAAACAGACATGAATGTTGGTTTTAAATAGCAGACTTCTTATCTGTGAAGGAACTGCAGAAACTCGATGCGTTTAGTAATTGAAAGAGCATTTGGTGTTTAAAGGATCTGTGGTGAAAATCTACCAAAACAAAAGGAGGAAAGAATGGGGG
>JAPMOB010172675.1:0-24896 GCA_029875015.1 Lepomis gibbosus
ATATATATATTATTTTTAAACAGGTTAACCATGAATTGACAGCTTACATGTCAATAATGCACAATTGTTATGCAAACCTAATCTGTTTAAACAACTGACTTATATGTAGAGCTGTTTCTTAAATTATCTTTCGGTTTGTGAATAGTTTGCGTGTGTATTGATTGGAACCATGACCAGGTGAACTACTTTCCATTGCGGTGCCGGGTGGAGAGACGGGGGGGTGTATTTCCACCCCCCAGACCTAAACCACTTGTCTGGTTCTCTGTCGCCAGTCACCAGTCTGACTAAACTCTTCTCTCCTTTTTAGGCAGAGAGATCTTTATCTTTGTGTCCACCCCTGCATTAGGGGCACAAAGACATTCAGACACAGTTCGTATCTCCCAGTCTGACTGTGGCTCACAGCATACACAACCACACCACCTACAGGAACTTTGCAGAATTGTAGCATGAGAGCAGAATAATGATCCAAAGGAAATTGTATCTGTTGCCAGTGGTAGTGCCCCTATTAATTATTGATATTAAAAATTTGCATAAAACTTAATGGAATATATTTAAAAAAACACATTGTGTGCTGTAATGCAATGAAAAAAGAAAAAAAGGTCATTATATCAGATCCACCTCCACTGGACACATAGAAGCTTGTCCTCAGTCATCAGTCTGACATGATTACCTTCAGTCAGTGCTGTCAGATCTGTGCAGATGGAGGGGATGTGCCAAATGAGACAAAGCTAGCTAAAACAATAGCCCAGTAGCAGCTCAGATGGGGGTTGGGTGGTGTAATTTTTCTCTCTTTCTCCCTCTGTCCATCTCCTCAGTCCCAGATCTGTAAGTCTTTGAGTGGCTCAGTGTGGCTAGAGGTGGACAGTAATTGGTCCTTCATGGCTCCGGCCCTTCTTAACCCCTGACCCTTCATATGAAGAGGAAGTGGAGACCAAAGGGCAGATGCCCTTTTTGAGCCTAGTGATGTCACCGCTGCAGACAGATGATGGTGTGGTAGTGAGCACAGGGTAGAAAATGGGGGATCAAGAGAGACAAATGGGAAAACGCAGGAAGAGGGAGAGGAAAAAGGGAGATTGCGAAGGCAGAGTGAGGCGGAGGGTGTTGCATAGCTGCAGGATATTGGAATCAGAATGAACACTGGCTTCAAAATCATTGCTAATGTAAATTCACACCCATTTCTGCCAACATTTTCTCCCTTGAGTTTACAGCAGGCCTTTACCCTGTGACTAGAAACCAAGATATTTTCTTGACACAGCTCAGTTATTAAAGTTTATTGTGTACACCCATACTGTGAATACTACACCCGAAGGGAAGACAAACACCTGTGTTTCCTCTAATATTCCACGGTCTCTCCCAACACACTGAACTGTGATTCCTGTGTGCACAGTAAAAGCAGAACTAGGGAACTATTGGGAATATATCCCCTTGCTGTTGTGTATACACAGGGAACTCCCGAATGCCAAATCCCTTCTAATACAAAATTCCATTTCTCAGGTAGCACACTCTGTCCTTGCCAGCAGCTGAAAGAGACTGGCAGGCTCGGAGAAGTCAGGAACTAATCAGGAACTCGGCACAGCTAGCCATTGAGGGGAAATGGCAAATACTGTGCTGCTGTTATGTGGCATGCGTTGTTGTAAATATTGAAAGATATCCTATTCTAGATTATGAATTTTCTCATTGACAAACCCCATGTACTGTACTCCGATATGTGCTTTTCTAAACAGGATGATATTCTGCTTGTAGTTTCTACGCTGTAATTAAACTGTGATGGAAAAAATGTGAAAACTTCTCTGTAGTTTTTGTCATTTTATGTGTGTGTGTGTGTGTCACGCGCACATTCACATAATCACAAAATCCCTGTCTTTGTCTTTGAATTCTAACTTGCCACGCTTAAAAAATGTGAATACAATGCTCAAATGTTGTGCAGTTGATGTGTGCTTGCATGTTTTTGTGCTGTGGAGTGTTTAATCAGAGCAGAAGTCGATTTGGAGGTAATTATATTGTATCACTTAAAGCTTATAACCCTAAACTGTTGTGTTTGCGTCCCCCTCCCCGTATGTGCATTAGTGTTTGTTGTGCTTGTGTACTGATGTCTTACGATCATGTACTGTATGCCTTGACTGTAACGTTGCTCACACAATCGCACATCACACATACACACACAGCATCTGTTTACTTGGATGCCCTTCACCTGGCTTAACTACCATTCAAGTCTAGACCTTGAGATAATTGGCTTACCAGACCTCTCCAGATGATTGGGACATGGTATTATCAGTAATTTTTGTTTATTTTATTTATTTATTTATTTATTGCTGAAGCCTCCCTTTGTATGTGTGATTTTATTTCCAGCCCTACCAACCTCCTTGTCATTGTCTTTGTCTGTCTGTCTGTGTTTTTTGCTGTCCATAGCAGAGACCTTCTAGAGGAACTAAGGCAGACTGACTGTTGTGTTGTGTTTATAGTATCTCTTTGCCTTTATTGCTTTAGTATGGAGGAAGAGCTGTTGCCAGGGCAACTGTAGCTTTGACTGGGATTGGGGTGGCCATGGGAATTGATGGTACATTTCTAGACCTTGCCGCTAATTAAATGTAATAACTGAAAAGTGACGTCTTGGTTTGTTTAAACGAGCTTCATTCAACACTAATTTTTTTCCCTCTTCTTTTTTCTCTCCCCACCATCCCTCCCCTCCTTCCTTCTCTCCACAGTGAATGACTTCACGGTGATCCGGAAAAAGTTCAAGTGCCCCTACTGCAGTTTCTCTGCTATGCACCAGTGCATCCTAAAGAGGCACATGCGCTCCCACACCGGTGAGAGGCCCTACCCCTGTGAAATCTGTGGCAAGAAGTTCACCAGAAGGGAGCACATGAAGAGGCACACACTGGTGAGTGCAGCTATACGATCACCAGTAGGGGGCAGTAAATCTGACCAGTGTTTCCCATTAATCAACAAGAGTATGGGGGCCTGCCAAGGTCTAATTTGTTCCGCCATAGTTTCAAAATGAACTGAAAATATTTTTATACTTTTCATAATAACATTAAAGACCTCTAACGTTGTGTATTGCTTGAATTGCTGGAGTGTATTCACTGTCACTCCTTTGTGAGAACGCAATTAAGCTAGCCTAAATTGGAGTGCACGCATATTCAAGCCTTTATGGTAACTCCACTGTCACAGAGCAGAGCGAGCTGAGATGCAGGGTTAGCGACTTTTTCCTGTCATTTTCAGTGCTTCAGTATGAAAATTTTACCTGAGGAGAGGCTGTGAAGTTGTCATTGTACACTATACGAGAAGCACTTAGGATATAATTTACCAAACTGCATCGGACTTGGTGAAGTTCGTTCGAGGACACACGTGACAATGTCCGGTTTTCAAAATAAGGTGTTAACACAACGTGTAGAGAGCCTAAGTCCCTCCCCTTCAGGTGGACCACCATGGGACCTTACTTAGGGAAAAAAATGTATGGCAAGAGAGAACAAAATTTTTGATCCCGTTTGAATTGTGCTTAGAATTACACATATGGTGATGGTTAATTTAAAGTATACATTTAAAAGTCAAGAAAGTTGCAGTTTGATGTAAAACTGATGAAGTATAAGACTGTGAAAATACATGATTACAAAGGCAACAAACACAAAAGTTATGTATATGACATCATAACTTTTCCTCTCAATGACTGAATCGAACGTTACTGAAGGTATGTCAAAGAACTTACACGACAGGATTATTAAACACACCAGGTGAGATACATTTCTGCATGGAACATAGCTAAGTTATCTAGCTAGCAGCAACCAAGAAATAAACGTTAACTAGCATTACTGCATCAACATGTTGATGATGTACATTGTGTGAGACGAGAGTTCATTCAACGGTTTTCAAACAAAACGACATGTAACTTTACTGTTTTACGACAAACTACAACATTCTTGATGGACAAAAATTATCTTTTAAATTGACATCATACAGTCGTATGAAAAAGTTTAGGCACCCCTGACAATTTCCATGATTTTAATTTTTAAATAATTGGGTGTTTGGTCAGCAATTTTATTTTAAGGTATCAAGTAACTGAAAGACAGTAATATTTCAGTAGTGAAATGAGGTTTATTGGATGAACTGAAAATGTGCAATATGCATTAAAATGAAAGTAGACAGGTGCATAAATTTGGGCACCCTTGTCATTTTGTTGAATTGAATACCTGTAACTATCCAGCACTGAATAATTTGAACACAAAATTGGTTTGGTGAGCTCATTAAGCCTTGAACTTCATAGACAGATGCATCCAATCATCAGAAAAGGTATTTAAGGTGGCAAATTGCAAGTTGTTGTTCTCTTTGACTCTCCTCTGAAGAGCGGCAACATGGGGGCCTCAAAACAACTTTCAAATGACCTGAAAACAAAAATTGTTCAACATTATAGTTTAGGGGAAGGCTACAAAAAGCTATCGCAGAGATTTAAGCTGCCAGTTTCCATTGTGAGGAACATAGTGAGGAAATGGAAGACCACAGGCACAGTTCTTGTTAAGGCCAGAAGTGGCAGGCCAAGTAACATATCGGAAAACGCGAACGCGAAGGACGGTGAGAACAGTCAAAAACAGCCCACAGACCACCTCCAAAGACATACAACATCATCTTGCTTCAGATGGTGTCAATGTGCATCGTTCAACAATTCAGCGCACTTTGCACAAGGAGAAGCTGTATAGGAGAGTGATGCGGAAGAAGCCTTTTCTGCACACAAACCACAAACAGAATCGCTTGAGGTATGCAACGCACATTTTGACAAGCCAGCTTCATTTTGGAAAAAGGTACTTTGGACTGATGAATCAAAGATGGAGTTATTTAGTCATAACATGGCGTCTAAAGAACACAGTGTTCCAAGACAAACACTTGCTACCCAAATTAAATTGGTGGAGATTCCATCATGCTGTCGGGCTGTGTGGCCAATGCCGGTACTGGGAGTCTTGTTAAAGTTGAAGGTCGCATGGATTCCACTCAATATCAGCAGATACTTGAGAATACTGTAGAGGAATCAGTCACAAAGTTGAAAATACGCCAGGGCTGGATATTTCAACTAGACCCAAGGACATTGCTCAAAATCTACTCTTGCATTTATGCAGAAGAACAAGTCCAATGTTTTGGAATGGCCATCCCAGTCCCTAGATCTAAATATCATTAAAAATCTGTGGGGTGATTTGAAGCGGGCTGTCCATGCTCGGCAACCATCAAATCCAACTGAACTGCAGATGTTCCGCAATGAAGAATCCAAATCCAAAGTCCAAATACCTTCATCCAGAATCCAGACACTCATTACAGGTTATAGGAAGCATCTAGAGGGCGTTATTTCTGCTAAAGGAGGCTCAACTAAATATTGATGTGATATTTCTGTTGGGGAGCCCAAATTTATGCACCTGTCTACTTTTGTTTTAATGCATATTGCACATTTTCTGTTCATCCAATAAACCACATCATTTAACTACTGAAATATTACTGTGTCTTTCAGTTATTTGATACCTCAAATTTAAATTGCTGATCCAAACACCCAATTATTTATAAATTAAAATCATGGAAATTGTCAGGGGTGCCTAAACTTTTGCATACGACTGTATGTGCAATTCAGGGCACAGTTTAAATAGGATCAAAAAATAATCATCTCCTGCCATTGACTACCGTACATGAAGGATAAAACATGATACATGTATCCATTAAAATTTAGACCCCCTAAAGGGTTCAAGGTATACTGACGTTATATCATCGCGTAAATACAAATGTGAAAATGATTTATTTCTGTTCAACAGGTCCACAGCAAAGACAAGAAGTATGTGTGTAAAGTGTGCAGCCGGGTCTTCATGTCAGCAGCCAGCGTAGGAATCAAACATGGCTCGCGTCGTCACGGTGTCTGTGCCGACTGCTCTGGCCGGGGCATGGCGGCGCTGCTGGACCACAACGGGGAGGTAGGAGGAGATATCTCTCCAGAGGAGGAGCTGTATCCTGGCGATCGTTTCCATGATGACCAGGCGGAGTGCGATGGTGACGGAGACGGGGAGGAGGAGATGATGGTCGAAGGGGACGGGGAGATGATGGGAGAAGGGGAGGAGGAAGGAGGGAAGTGGAAGGACTCGGGGATGGCCACCGAGGCACATGGAGCACTGGACAATGAGAAGGAGGAGAGTGACTCCTCGGCACAGGAGGGGGAGCAGCAGAACGGGAGTGAGGAGAGGGACTTCGCCTGGATCTCCTAGAACCTGTCAGGCTCCCGTTAGTGGCTTGTTGACCAATCTCTGAAGATCTCTTGCGATGATCTCTAGGGCAGAATCCTCTGCTCTCTTTACCCATTCGTCCCACCGTGGGCAGGCCTTCCTTTGAATGGAAATGCTGTAGGGTGATGCGCGACAATGATCTAAAACCATAATGAGTAACACACTCAAATGCACGCACATACGCAAACACAAACACACACAGACATACTTAGGCTATTCTCAAACTTGACTGCCATGGTAGAAGAAGAGTGGTCAAGAGATGGCTCGAGTGCAAGGCTTTTTCTGCTTACCTCCTTTACTTCTGATGCAGTGTTTTTGTGTTTCTTTTTCTTGAGGGTTCAGGCCAGAGTCCAGTAGTTTTCTACTCTGTCACAACAGGAATCAACGAGGACGCTGCCAAGGACATGGCCAACGCTAGACTGCAACTTTGTATGTTTGCCATCACAATCACCATGGAAACCAAGGATCACAGACAGTGTAGGGAAATAGCCGGGAGGGGAGCTTAGGGTGTCTTGGTCCCACCTCGGCTGTAATGTTTCTGGGGGAAGTGTCTCTCTACGAGCGAAGGGAGAGTCTGAATCTATTGCAAAGCTACGTGTGTCAGAGGAGCGGGCAGCCCATTGGCACATTGTTGATGCAGAGTCCTACTGCCACAGACTTGCACTTTAAATACAACTGACTCCTATCAAAGCCCTGAACCCGTGGTTTACATTTTTGATCTGATCTTTACTTACCTAAACAACTCGGTGACCGCACCTACCTTTAAGGATATACTTTATGTCCTCTTGACTGTTATCACGATATAGAAATCACTGAATCTTTGTGCAGATTGCTGTTTATATAGCCTATGCCTTTCAGTGGGGTCCGTAATCTTTTCTTCACTTAAGTTTACCACACAGTTTCTATCAATCCATTCCAACAAATACTGGAGATCTGACTAATGTACATACAATTTTTGGAATTTACAATGGGAGTCAAGTGTGTGTGTGAGACAGAGAGAGACTGAAAGAGACTTTTGCAGTGAGTGTAAGAGTTTTAACCCTCTTTATACACAAAGTGGACACCAGTTTCTGCTTCCCTGTTTGGAAAATCAACACAAATTGCCAACATTGGATCCACATGACCTACACTATTAACTCTTTCTTTCTCTCTCACTGTCTCTGGAGGTTGTGATGATAGGACCTGAGAGCCACGTCTCTCACACTTAATGAGGAGCTGCCATTTGTTTAATTAAAAACGGTTCTTTATTATTATTATTATTTCCTGTTTCTGTCTTGGTCAGTCATGTAATTCCATTTTCTCAACACAGAATATGCAGACTATCTCCACGGTTTATCTTTCTTTTTGGTCATACGTTTTCTCCGGCTTTGTGCGGTGAAAAGAAGAGGATCAAAATTGTGCTTGAAATTCCGAGTTTGATATTCTTAGAGAGTGTAATATTAATTTGTTTTGTTTAACAGCTATTTATTGAAAAACCTGTTTGTGAATTCCTAATTTTTGAGAAGTCATTCCTCTTCCCCCTCTCTCTCTCTTTGTGTTGGTGGAACAGGATGGGTGTTTGTATGCAAGAATGTTTGAGTGTCCAGTGTCCCAAAAAAAAGTCTATATTGATTTCTTAAGATTATTTCTATGTTAATGACAATTCAAGTGAGGTAGATGACGTGTCTTCTTATGATTATCAGAACTATGATTACTGTTGTTGATGTTACTATTATTAATTATTATTAAGTGCTGGATGCTAAGCTTTATTGTGTGTTCTTTTTTTTGATATTTTATATCTTGTATAAGAAAAAAAGCTTTTATACTTTGCCTTGTTGTGGACAGCAAGCCATGGGGCTTTATCAACCTTTTCTTGTGCCAGTTTACGCTTTTTCTGTCGTATTTGCTTTTTTATCAAGGGGGAAAACAACTTCACTGTCAAACTTAGATATTGATTAAAACATATATTCAGCACACGCTTTTGCATCACTAATGTACACTAATTGATTAATATCAAACCAAAAACAATCTAGTACCTTGTATACATGAAGTGCTTTTGTTTCAGTCTGTGTGTGCAGGTGCTTTTTGGATTTATTGTTGTGGTTAACAGATTTGTTGTTGGGTTGTTTTTATTTTTTTGGAACCTGTCACTATTTGTCACATGTTTGGGGGGGAAAAAGTGCACGTTATGGTATTATTGTGAATATGAAGGGCTGTGTGAAAGGACCAGCTAGATTTAGAAGACCGCATCTTTAAGAGCAAGCTTATTTTCTTTTTACTAGTTTCTACTGCCTCATGCCTCGCATGACACACAATCAAGTAGAAATGCAGCATGCAGGCAGAACACTCATCTAAGACAGTCGAGTGTTGAGTTTACATGCTCTATTTCTATCTGCCAGTGTTTTACTGGCTTGACTCTAGGTTATTTACATAAAGGGAAAGTGAGCACTGCAGCAGTAACTCTGGGAAACATTTTGTTGCCAGTGCTGGTTGTACACATCAGGCCTCTCTGCTACAGGTGCCATGGACTGCACTTCCACTTAACTCCCACTGAGAAACTCTCAGTACAATGCGATTTGTGATGCTTTCTTCATGTCTGGCAACTGTCTTTATTTTATTTCTGTTATTTATTGTGTTTTTGTTTGACCCATTTATCAAAAAAGTTGTAATTTTTGGGGTTAAAAAAAAGAAAAGACAGTGGGGTAGGATTTTTATGAATGTCAATGGTGGGTGTGGAAGGAGCCCATGATCGGTGACAAATCTCTGTCCTGTGGTGCCAATGCGCCCACTGAGAGACATCTGGATGTATGTCTGACTCCCCGGCCCCTGCGCTCTTCTCACGACCTGTACTGTATGTGTCCTCCCTCATACTGGGTTGTACTTCAGGAAAACGTCTGCCATCAACCCCTCAATATGTGCCTCAATGACATTTCACCTGTGTGCTTGTGAGAGAGTTTTGTTTCGATGGAGATGTGTTTGTATCGATGGATAGAGATTACTAAGATGCGACCGATCAGATTAGAGGTGCAAAATGTTTTTGAGGATAAAACTTCAAAGAGACAAATCGTGATGGGCGACAAGATTCTCCTTCCCACTGTGTGTTGATGACCTTTTGTGCCCTGATTCTGTGGTCTTAACTGCATGCCTGTGCTCATTTTGTCATACCAAAGCGACGTCTTCGGCATCTGCACACAACTGTCTCATTCCACATGATGCAAAACTGGAACTATTTGCTCTATTGCAGATGAATATGGGTATTCTTAGACGTGTACAAATTGCAATCCTCATTTAGCCTGTATAGCTTGATTCACACGTGCAAATCATGAAGCCATAGATATGGGTATATCTATATTATACTATATTTCAAAATTGGCGCTTTTTACTTTACATTTTGTTCTTCTACTAAGAGTGATGTGTGTATACCTTCATATATATGAATTTATATTACTATTATATATTATTTATTTTCTCAAGTTTCAGAGGGTCTTTAATTTGTAAAAGGTCGCACTTGAAGCTTGAGGTTTGTTTATTTTCATTGGTAATATTGTTCAATATGATACTGACTTTATATTGATGATTATCATAAACCTGTGTTTGTAACAAAATGTTTTAAATAATCAAAAAAACCTGTCCTGTTTTTACACCTGTTTTGTTTTGGGCAGATTTAAGTGCTCTTGTGCAGATATTTTTCGGTTGATAGTACTGATCACAACATTTTTACAGCCAACCATGAGCCTCCTGTTTTGATGTTGGGGCAGAGCCTGCCGGCCACCAAGCCTCTTTTTAACTTCATGTTTAGTGGAAGAATTAGCTTGATTATTATTTGCAAAAACCAATCAGTCTCAATAAATTTTGAAATTGCTGCTGTAAAGAAGTGACCAATGTGTGCTCTGCCTTTTCTTTTCTTACGCCTGTTGGAAGGGTTGATGGGACTAATGTTGTCATAACCACCTAGTGTCCAAAAGGGGGCAGAAAAGACAAGTCAAAGAAAGAAGACACAAATGAATGACTTTTCTGCATTGATCTCACATTGCCACATTTCCTTCTTTGGAAGATTTGCCACTAAAACATCACCTGCAGACATTTATCGACAGAGATTCTTGTTCATCTATATATAAAAAAAGATGAATAAAGAATCTCTCAGCAGACTTCTTCCATTCAAATTTATTTTCTTTCCATCACATTACATCACATAGATCACATTATCAGCATCATACATGGTCATCCATCTTTTCAAGCACTAGTCATAGGCTTGACATTCACGCAAATACTCCTTGAGTGCACCACTCCTCAGAAAGTGCTTCTTCCGTGTGCGTGGGACTGCTGATGAAGACCAGAGGCCGAGCCCACACACAGGAGAAATCTTGCCCTCCAGTAGAAAACCCAAGGCTGGCGTCAGGTTTTCCTTCATCTAAAAATGCATTTAGCTTTGTGTGTGTGTGTGTGTGTGTGTGTGTGTGTGTCTGTGTGTGTGTGTGCATGTCAGGCTGCAATGAGCATTTAGAGGAAAACAAACTTACATCCGCCTTGGGTTATCAGTTACTGAAAGGGAAAATCGAACACATAAAACCCTTCAGTGTTGTATCTCCTAACAAGAAAAAATGGGGGAAAAGAGCAATGCTAGACATGCAAAACAACCTCAAACTCAACCAGACAATCAATCAATCAATCAATCAATCAATGAGAGAACAAAAAAGAAAGCAAAAGTCAGTTTTCACACCAGCCAGTGTCAGGCTCAGTAAAAACACAACAGGAGAAAATAAATGGTCATCGAATATGAGATCTGACAGACTAGAGTGTAAGGGCCTGGACAAACAATAACAGCGTGGTAGAAGAAGCAAAGAATTGAGTGGAGCTGCCATTGCAATGCATTACATTACATTTGATTTGGAAGGAGATCTATTGGCTTTGCTGCTGCTGGTTTACACACAAATGAAAACTGACATTCAAGAAAGGAGCACATAACATTTTGACATGTGTGGAGAAAAAAAAATGAAGGCTTTTTTTATGCACATTTTAAGGGTTTTACTTTAGCTTAATATACTGGGTAAAGGCTTGAGTGGGACCACAGTAAAGCTGGATAGCACAAGGACAGGATATGAAAAAGGGTGATCAGAGAAGAATCACTGTAGTGAAAAAGGAAAGGGGAAGGATATGTCTACTAGGAAACACATGGAAGACACTAAAAGCGTGCTGTCTGTTGGAATGTGCGGGGCGGGATAACGATTCCCACAAGGTAAAAATTTTCATCATGACCAAAGGTCGGAGGGTTATCCTGCCTAACAACAACTTAACGTCACAACCACAAACAACCACGAAAACCACACAAATTCAGAAAGACTACAATTTGGCAGGGAGAAAGACAAAAAGATGAACAGTGTGCATGAATAGCCCAGATGTCACTGAAAGCTAAATTCTTGTTCCATTACAAAGCATCTCATTGCACAAAGTAAGATGGTAAAGCAATACTGCATGGTTGTGTTATTTGATATGAAATAGCATTGTGGCAACAGCTGTCTGTGGGTGTTAAAAGATTTGGATACCGAAATCAGGACATGCTAACGGTTCACTACTGGCAGTACAAATTAGCCAGCAAATATAACAAGAAAGAAAAGACTTTTTTTAGGTTTTACATTCAACATGTTTTGTTTTTCTCCCCTTTGCCTGTAAGCTACAATATATATTGAGTCTTTACGTTTAATGTTCACTATAGCTTCTCAATCGACTTTAAAAAAAACAAAAACAAGAACGAAAATATTTCGAGCAACTATACTGTAAAAAAACTTTTACTTTTCATATAACAAAACACGACAACAAAGAAAACAACAATATATGAAAAAGCCTTGCAGTTCTCTTTATGTTGCATATGTACAAGAAAGCCCTGAAACTGCAAATCCATCTATATCATCACTGCGTGTCTCGTGTCTGCTTTCCATCAGCTGTATAGCTCCGGTTTCCCCACACACTCATTAACAGTCAACTTCAATCTCCATCCCTCGTTTCCTGGGTGAAAGTTGGGACTGTAGATCTATTTTGCAAAAATAATCACCCAGTAAAGTTCTCTTGTCTAACATCTGAGCAAAACAGCAACTTTGTACCCCCATTTCTTTCTGGCCATAACAACACAAACCACACTCAACGAGCCAAGGTCTTAATGATACGTCTCGGGCCTTGATCGCCACGGGCCACTTTAGTGCAAAAAAAAAAAAAAGATGGAATAGTGGCGGGCAACAGCAGGAACCTGTTAGCTTAACACATGCTAACAGTCCCATCCACTGCCAGCAAAAGCATCAGCCTCTAACCCTGCTGGTGGAATCTGAAAGTGCTTACACTGAGGGTGGAGAGAGACCTGATGGGTTGCATTTGACACTCCATCAACGACCAAAAAGCCCAGAGATAACAGAATTAAAAGTGGTATCCAGCACTACTAATAGTATCTACACAGTCTACCTGTTTTTAAGTAATGGAAGCACAAAGAAGAGATTTATGGATAAAATGTGTGATTATTGTGAAAAAAAACCCTCCAGGCAATAAAACACTGTAAAAGCATCTGTTATAATGTGTAGATACACTGACTGAAACTGGTGTTTTCTCATCACTGAGACAAAGCAGGTGCTGCTTTTGGCCCTTGGCACTCCTCCAAGGAAAGGCAAAGTGACTGACTACCTAAGTACCACACTGTACTTTCCAGTACCACACTTCTGAAACAGCCAGCACCACTATGTTTAGTACAATAAATCTGACACAGAGAGCAAGACATTTCAAAGTCAACATCACTTGCTAATAATGGGGGACCCCAGAGGTTGAGAACCCCTATCCCTGACACCCCATTTATTCCATCGGGCAGTGACGACATCCCTCCCACCCGCTCGGAAAAAAGAAAATCCTTTCACTTCAAAATTTGTGTATATAAAATGTCCATGTATAAAAACATGTCTTGACGCAGTGCAACGTAGTGCAATTTCATTAGGTCGGTATACCTTTTCCTTTTTTATGTTCTTTTTATTGGCACTTTGTGAAGTTTCTGACCCAAAGAGGCCTGAAGAGAGACTGCTCTCACAAGCTGAGAGAGAAAGAGGGAGACCTCTAGCTTATCTGGGATGCCACTGGAATAAATGACTTACAGGCAGAAACAAAAACAAAATGGTGTTTTTGAACGGGAAATGAATGAGATATTATTAACTACTATTACGGCTAACGTGTGCTTCATATGTCTCTGCTCACTGACTTCAAGCCACCAATTAGGATCTGCTTCCCAGTATTCATCGAGAAGTGATAACAGGCCGCATTTAACATGGTATCAGTAGACAGCAGCAGAGTGACCCTGTGGCGGCAGGGGACAGCCTAGGTGTTTCTATGGTGACAGAGGTCTGAAGTCTTACTGTACCTCAGTCAGGGAGCCCACTTGAATGCTCCACGGCATGCTTGTATAGGAGAGGAAAGGCACTGTGTTTGTGTGAGCGTGTTTGTTGTACGTTCCTATGGTGATCAGGTCAGTTCAGGAGTGCTTAGAGAGCAGAGGGCACACGGCAGAATTTACATTCAAAAAGCTGCTGAAGGACAGCATGGGGGTGAATCTCTTCAAAAATACATATCCACCATCATGACACCGCCGGAGAGCTTTTTAAAGCAGAGTTTTTTCCTAATCCAAATTGAGGGTCTGAGGTTGTCACATGGTGTAGAGATGGTGAAGCATTTTGAGGCTAATGTGTGATTTTGGGGCTGTACAAATAAATAAATTAACTTGACCAAGCTTTATGGGAGGCAGGTTATCATCTTTAAAAGTCAGTATCAGTATTTACTGAGTCGACCTAGAGCAAGTTACTGATGGGTGGGGAATAAGAGCGACTCTTCTAAAGATCTCTGAATGCAGGGAACATCAGAGATCATCACTAAGTTAGGTTACAAATAAACCTGGCCCTGCTGGTGTAAAGATTTCGGCTGGTAACCTTCAAAGAATAACTAGTGAATTTCATTTGTCTTTTGTAGGAACGACTCCTGTGTTGCAAGAAAAACATTATTTTAAAAAATAAAAATCCACAATGATCTCTGAAATGCTTGTCAGGTGACCACTATCTTTGCATTTTTTCATGGATAATTAATATAAATACAAAACAGGAATAACTGGGCTTTAAAATTCTCCATCTTATATTAAAATTAGTTTTTTAACAATACAGATGAAAGGGATATATCAAAAACTGTATAACTATCTAAAAAAAACTACCACATTTACTTCACCTAAAGCTTGGAAAAGCAGGCCTGCCATTTAGTATTACAGGCCTATTCTTAAATAAGTAGAAAACCCCCCTTTGGTAAAACATTTTTAAACTTTAGCGCCACTTCCATATCAATCAGTTTAAAGTCGACCACCTACGCCGCTGCTCTCCACTGACTTGATTTGATGCTCACTTTTCATTTTCAAATGTTGGACCCCAGTGAATTCTAAAGGGTTAAACGCAACATCTACCAAAAGTATAGGAACACGTCTTGGTTCCTTTGAAGTTAGACCTGGTATCTACAAATGTTGCAATGCTGGTTAATGATAGTTATTACAAAAGAATAAAGATTAGGTAACCTCTCCGTTTAAAACTGTTAGAAATGTATTAGACTACCTGACTTATTATCAGGCAGTGATTGTTTGGTTACAATCTCCATGTTATTCACTTACATGCACAATTTACATCAGTCAGACAGTAAGTTTAAGTTTCAAAGGGCAGTTATCACTTCTTGTGGTAAACATCATCTGTCAAAGAAAAAAAAACTGAGCCTCAACTTACCTTAATAACAATGACAACCACAAAGCAAGAAAGACCATAATAAATGCTCCAACTCTGCTGATTGCACAGTGCAACTGCTAGTTGCTTCAGCATGTCACTGCTGAAAATAAACTCTACATAAGAAAGTAGATATCCACTCTCTCAGGCTCTCAGGCATGCGCTGTGGTTACAGTGATACAAAGACAACTTATTTCTTCAAGGTGCATATCTCTAAGTAGAGAGAAGAAGAGAGGGAAATACTTTTCATATATAGTGTACATCTCAAAATATTTTGGAAAGTCAAAAGGAAACATTTTGTACCACTTTGTTAGGGTTTTGTGCATTTTTGCAAAAATACAAGAAGTATATCTGGCTCTGCTGAATTTGCTTAATGAACAGGTAGTAGATACTGAACAATATGTAGTAAACATATAGCCAGTATCCTGTAAGGCTGTAGAAGACGGTGATGCTAGGTTCAGGATTGAGCTTACACCTAAACTGTTGGTTGTAAGTGAACAGGCCGTTTTGCCTTTGGTAGGTTTGAAGTCCCTTAAACAGTGACAATGAAAAATGGATATGCTACAGGTCTTACCAAGCGAATCTGGTGTTAACCCTTGAACCTCTTGAAAGAGTCATGATCCACCCCATAAACAGTAGATTACATGATGATCCTATAATGAACAACAGAGTATACCAAAAAAGCTTATCTGTAGTCTTTAAACTTAGCCTTGAGTTGAGGCTGCGAAGAAAGTGAAAAACAAAAAAAAAAAGAAAATCAAATCAGAACGCTGAGAATCCAATTTAAATTTTTCTTTTTTTCCTCATTCGTCAACAGAGTGAAAATGTTTCAGTCTTAGAAAAAGTCTCCAAACCTGCATTAAGTTCTTTTTTCTTGCTGATTTTTTTGTTGGTTTTTGTTTGTTTTGTTTTTTTTACCCACCAGTTTTATTTTTTTGTTGTGTTTGGAAACGGAAAAGAGAGAAGGCGAAACCCCTGCTGGGCTGGGGGAAGCAGCACTGAGAGCTCCAATCGTGAAGAAATCTCCCCCAGTATCTCCTCTGTGGTAGAGTCCACCTAGCTGTCACTCCGAGTGAAGAAGAGCCCATCTCATGGACGCGGGAAAGGGACTGGATTAGTCGGTGAATCTCTGGCAGGCTTTTTTCCAGCGACAGGCTGTGCACCACATGTCTCTCTTCTCCATGCCGTACACCTTTCGGCACTTCTTCGCCTCCCCACGGGGTTTCCTTGGTAACAGCAGATGTGACAGCATTAAGGACATGCACACAGACATGCAGACGCCCACATGGGCATAAAAACATATATGTGCAATGCGCTCAAAGACACATAAATGTGTACCTGTGCATTATAAGGGAAGGGTCAGGAATACATACACATAGAAACAAGAACAAGTCAATATAAATGTTCTACATGAGGAAGCCATCGTTATGATTCAGCAACATAAAGAGCAACTCAGGGTGTTGGCAGTGAACGGTGTCCTTGCTGTGGCTCGTTCCAACATTAGCATGATGACGTAAATTGAGGCAGCTGTGGCTCAAGGGGCAGAGTGGTTGTCCACTTATCAGAAGGTCAGTTCTTCGATCCCTGGCTCTCCTAGTCTTCAAATTGAAGTTTCCTTGGGCAAGATACTGAACCCCAAATTGCTGTGAATGTGTATTTCTGTTTCTGATGGTAGAGCCGCTTAGCCTCTGCCACTGTGTGAATTTGATGAAGTGTAAAATCGCTTTGAGTGGTCGGAAAGACTAGAAAGGTGATAAACAAGTACAGAGCATTTACATAAGTGTCTTATGTCCTTATTTTACTTTCCATCAACTATTAACTTTAACACACTGCTAGAAATGTAATAACTGACATTATTAATTATTAAAGGATTAGGGCATCTGTTTAGTAAAAGTATTTTATGCAGGAAAAATGTATCAGCCACTTAACATTTGTTAAAATTGACAAACCACAGTGACAGAATTTGATAGCCTCTAACTAGTTTGAAAGCATGACCCCTTTAAGACTGCAATAAATGATTATTTTCATTATCACAATACCAGTTAAAAATGCACCATACAATTTCACAAAGCCCAAACTGACATTTGGAAATGAATTCTTTTGTCTGACCAATAGTCTAAAATGCAAAGATATTCTATTTACTATTATTTAGAGCCAAGAAAAGTAGCAAAACTTCACATTTGAGAAGTTTTTAACAATTGTTTCAGATGCAGACCACTTAAACTACAGCCACGGTCACAAAGGGAAAGCGGCTCATTTCAAGCGACTGTGATGTGGAGGACAAAGGAACATAGAAGAATAAAGAAAGAAAGACAAAGGAAGGTAATATGTTTTATCTTAAACCCAGTCCCATAATTGTGAATCACTAGAGATAAATGGAGCAAAACCAGCCCCACTTTCTTGATCTACCCAGAGTAATGGAATACTCTTAACACAGTCACACAGACACACACTGCTGCGTACCTTGTTCCTGGTGTTGATTTAGGTGCCGGCGTTATTAAAGCATGGTTCTTGTTAACAGCGGTGTGTGTGCTGGCTGCCGGCTGCCGCTTTTCACCAATGCTAACTGTCCGGACATGAGTCACAGGCCCCTGCAAAAGGGGAAAGACATCGTAAGTACATTGTTCAATATTATACTAATACCAAGTGGCTCAACTCAATACTATATTCTACATGACAATGACAGATATACAGAAAGGCACAACTTAACTCTGTCCCTATCAGAATGAAGTTAAAAAAAAGTTATATTAGAACTTATTCAAGTCTAATTAACTAGTATGACCATATGAACCAACTAAAAATACCATTTAATGTGGTTAAAGAAGGAATGTCTGCATTCATCAATAAATTAATAGTATGATTAATAGAGTGATTCTGCATTATACTGTATTAAACCCCTGCAGCCATCTGAAGGCTGAAAAAAACGGATTCAAGAAGTGCCGGCACGGCAGCACAATGCGGCGTCCACCACATTTACCTTCATTAAGTCATGTGCACATGACAGCAGGCTGCTACAAAATAACTGCACACACATCAGACCAGTCGGTTATGACTTGGTATTCTGCCCGTTTATACAAGAGACATCAGAATACTGGAGCTCATTGATCCCATGAGTCACCGCATCTTTTCCAATAAAAAAAAAAAAAAGTATTTTAAATGCATTATGAAGCTTCTGTGTCACATTTTAAGATATGTTGTAACCATTTACAACGTCAAATACAGATAGAATTATGACACGATCATATAAACTTCTTTAATAAACAATTTTTTATTATTTGCTCGTTTCATGATTGCACTGATCAAAGTGAATTAAAAAGAGTGCACCATCTGGTCACAGATCTGTGGTGCATTGTGTTTCCATCGTGCATCTCTTCAGCATCCAGACAACAACATAATTTCCTAGTGAGGCCGACTATTCATTTGTTGAGCTACTGTCGCCATACGTCACTGTGATTGGCACAGCTGTTTCAGAGCGGTGAGACCAGTGATGTGACTGGGCCCGAGGGATTCACAGAACAGAGACTTAACGAGTTAAGGATCAATGTGGTCTTGTTCTTCTCAGTCTCACTGCAGCTAAACACAGCTGAACATTTTATTCTTTTAGACAGACTTTGGAAGTAAGTTGGCCTCAGTCACTGCTGTTATCCCTACAGTACCGTACTGGCAGAACATTCTGTATTGCCTTTGATTAATAAGAGCCACAATTTCACCATGTGGAGCACAGCTGTACTGTTCAACTTCTATAAGCTTCCTATGTCATCAGGAAACAGATATGTTATCACTATTACACGGACGACATCCAGTCGCTGCATTAATACTCTGTGTAAGTGTGTTTCAGACCCTAGCACATGTATGGCTGAAAGCAACTGTGACAAACCAGAGGAACTCGTTACTGTAGTGGACTCCAGCTAAAACACCTGCAGGTGGTGTCATCCTGGGCTATAATCTCAATTTGTATGCCTATATAAGGCTTTTTTATTACACTTTAAAGTATTACAAGAGAGTTGCTGCTCACACTGCTGAGGCAAACGTTGAGAGATCAGTCTGCACATTTCCTCACTCACTCGCTGGCTGCACTACCTTGACACGATCCTTTCTGGTCTGCCAAAAGAAGCTACAGTTCAAAACCAATTTGTATAAGATATTTCATCTCCAACTGGGTAGAGCTCACATTACATAGGTTTTTGTGTCCCTGGAGTGCTTACATGTCAGTTTCATTATTGATTTTAAGATAATTTTATTGGTTTGTAAATCTTGAAGCAGTCCTGTGCCTAAGGACCTCTGATGTGCTTTTAAGATTCAGTCTGTGCCCCCTAGATCCCTCAGGTCCTCTGACTGTCTCCTGGCTGTCCCATGAGCCAGGACTCTGATTCATGGCAATGCTGTCTTCAGCCACTTATAACAGCCTACTAGACACACTGTTTTTTACCTGTACTATTGATGTAGTTTCGTTGCTTTTAATCTTTTACCTTTTCTTTTAATGTCTTTAATTCTTTCCATTAAATTCCATAAAAGTTTTATATATAGCCATGAGACACATACAACATAATGTTTGCTACATATTTAACATTCTTCTTCTTCTTTATCTTGACTGTGTGTTAAGCCTTTTGAATGACATATTTGGATGAATTGTGCCAAACAAAGAAATGCCTGGTATTAAGAAGCAGGGAGAGTGAAAAACTATAGAGTGGCAAAAAAGCTACCAAAAAAATGGCAACAAGCAGAAACAGCAGGAGAGAAGTTACGATTAAGATAAAAAGGCGTGAGACAAAGCCTCACTCACCGGGACGCCTTTGAAAATGACAGGAGGGGACTGCCACGACACACTGATGCCATTCCCAGTCCCAATTCCAGGCCCGGTGCCATTACCATTGCCTAACCCAGCCAGCTCAGGACCCGCTGGGATACTCACTGGAGCAGTGGCCTGGAACATGGACAACCACCAACCCGGCATAGTCAGGAGAGGACACGACAGAAAGGAGGAGGGACAGGGAAAGTGCAGATAGCAAAAGAGGGGACGAGAATACAGGGGGGGGGGGTCATATAAGGAATGGCATTTCTCCACCTCTACATCTGAAATGCGCCTCAAAATCAACTCTGACCAAGAACACAACCACAAATCTTTTTTTTATTTTACATAAACAGAAAATTCAAAAGCTTTTTCGATTCTAGTTAAACAATACTGGAAGCCTATAACCGCATAAAGAATAGCAGAGAGAAAATGAAGTTAGCAGCATGAATAGAAGAGTAGGAGTACAGTGCAACACAGAGAAAATGACACGAGAAGTAATCATTGTAGTTTCACTGCGTATGCATACTGTGCCTATTTTTACGTGCATTTAGTGTTGTCAAGGCAACTGAAAGTTCAATACCGCCTCGAACTGCTGCGAAGGACTGCGTTCAATATTGAATATTTTAAAGATTTATACTTTAACAAAATGTGTTCTTCCATCTGAAACCATTTCATTTTACCTCCAAGGGCAAATAAGTGAGGAGTGCATGTGGATTTGTACAGTTCGAGAAAGAGAAAGAAGGAGGAGGACACATGGATACCCAAAGTTGCTCCAAAGCAGTTCAAATAAAGTGTTACAAGCAGGAATGTAAGCATAATTAAATCGCATGGCTAAAACCTTTCTGACTTAAAAAAATAGTCTGACTTCACTCTTCATGTGAACTTGAATCTAATGTTAATATCTGCAAGAATTTTTGTTTCATTACTCTCACTGATATATGCTCCCACACTGGTGTAGGAGTTAAGTAATTCACCCTGAGGCCAGAGCTTTTTTTCCCACACTGATCTCAAAACACTGCCTCTGCAGATTCTATATGATAGAGATCTGAAACTTTGTGACTTGGCAGCATACCAACTACTTAATGTTTTGTCTTATTTTCAGATTCTGTAATGTGTATGTTTGTATGCTTGTATGTTCAAAGTCTGTCACGTGGCGTGTGGGAATTACCTGGTAGGCGTGGTCAGTGCGGATGTGGCAGAGCGTGGAGGGAGCTGACTGACTGAGCAGCGTCGGGGCATGGCTCTGCGAACCGTTCATATTGATGTGATCCGAGTGAGGGACATCGGTGCGCGGCGGGGGGAAGACAGGTGGAGGACCTGCCGTGGTAGGAGAGGTGGGTGTGAGGCTAGACAAGCCTTCTGTTAGGCTGTCCATGTTGACCTCGATCTCTGAGTAATAAAAGTCCTCCTCTCCATCACTGTAGTCCGAGTCGCTGTTTCGTCTGCAGGGGAAGAACGGCAACGACTTAGAAACTCTTCGGGATCTCCCTAAATGAAAATGTTATTTCACCTACATTTTTTAATTTCAGTTTCAGCTTTGAAGTGATAATAAACCACGTTGGACCTCTTAAACTTTGGGTCACTTTTGAAGACACACTTGAGTCAAACCTGAATGCTATAATGCAGCTCTTGTACATGCTGACTGCTCTGACCACAGCAGCTTTATCGATGTACAGCGTTACACTCTGTTGGCCGTGCAGGCAATTAATGCTAGGTATTCTAAACTACACTAAACTCTGGAGCATCTCTCTCTCTATCTTATAATCATATCTTTATCTAAGTAATCTAGGTGTTGAAATTTAGTCAGTTTTTCCCTTTCATTTAAAATTCTTAAACACATGTGCCAGAACATGTTTCATGCTAATGATCGTTGCAATGTGCCAGAGGTTGGTTGAGTAGTGATATGTTGCCATCACCATCAAGCACATTATTTTCATGCTGTTAGACATTCCTGTGTAAATTACGCACAAAAAGAATTCTGTGTACTAAAAAAAATAAATAAACATATAAATAAAGGTGAATAATGTTTTTTCTATTTCACATAATTTCAGTTCAGTATTGTTTTGGGAAATGGTTTGTAGATTTGTTTTTATTTTAGTTAGAGAAATAACAACAACAACAGCTCCGACCAAATACTCAAACTTCTATTTTAGAAATGTGGCATGTTTTTGCGAATATTCATGATTTTTTCTATGAAAAAACTGTAATCATTATACAAACAATTCTGAGACGAAGTCAATAATGACCAGATTCTGAAAACGTTTTTGTACATTTTTAAAATACTGACTGGGGATCCTAGTGGTCATGGAACATGTAAAGTTCTGTGACATCCAAACAGTGTAGCAAGGCTGTCAGCTATATCAGCGATACCAAACCAGCAGTACTTCTGCAGGTACCAGGAGTTAAGTGGAAGAATTGTAAAGCTCAGCTAATTTGAAAAAAAAAGACATCATGATTTTGATAATATCTATCCACATATTTGTGTTTTGGAAGAAAATCAAAACGTAAGGTTACAAATATGTATAATGTTGATCTCCATCTATCAAAGGGGTATGATAAAGTGGTACGTAGGCCCATCTGATAGGGTAATGAGGGTACATAAGACAAAAAAGGTTGGGAACCACAGTGCAATATGGCCAAAAGAAGTGCAGGAAGCGGTTACTCTTCCCAGCAGCAGGGGGCAGTAAAAGCCAGTGTGCTGCAGATGTCTTCAAACAAACAAGCTGGTGATAAAATGGCAATAACTGTGAGGATATTTTTTAAAGATGTCCCCATAACTGAATGAGGTTTAAACTAATGCATGGAGTAAAAGTAGAGAAAATTAAAATTAATTACAATTCCTTTCAAATCTTCCTAACAATACCATCTACACAAACTCAAAAGTTATTATGACTTTGTATTTCACTGGGTGACAAGTGTATCATTTAATTTTTATCTCTCAAGTGTCCCAAATATAATATTATGTGATACCTCATACATTTTATATCATATTCAGTCATCTTTTAAGCATTGTGATGCTTTTTCTTTATTGGAAAACATACCTATAAGCACAACACACATGTGTCAAGAAGCGATAATACACACGCTTAGCTACACAGATGCAAAGGCAGGCTATTGGACAGCCTCCAAGCTGTGCCAAATCAGACTTGTGTCACGTTCCTTTTTTTTTTTTTACAAAGTTTAACACTACTACTGCAGAGAAGAAATTACTTAAGTGACGCCTACACAGTGAAGGTCTGTAGTGAAAAACAAAGCCTGCAGTTCTATGAACAAAATACATCATCCCTATCAATGTCCGAACTGATTTGGGAAGAGAGAAAAAAAAACTAAATATGAATACAAATAAAAACACACTTTTATACACTCCCAGTGTCACAATGAAAACCATCAGTGTGACTCATACAGATCATCACACTACCTGGTAGCGGTGGACGCTTGTGTGTGAGTCATTGTGGGTGTGTGTGTAGTGGTTCAGCTAAGACAAAAACTATGGATAAGTGCATAATAAACACAACTAGGCAGTATGAGAGACTAAGGGATTGAAGTTAAAACATTCTGATTTCAAATATCAGTTTTGAAACATTACACCCGCACTCCTGTAAGAGATGTGAAGAATACAGCTAGTGATAGTTGGTCAAAAATTAAGCAAGCTCTCAGTGTGTGTTCGGTTTCTCACCCCAGGTGGACGGTGCGCACGTGTCGCTGGATCCCTGAGGAGGTGCTGAGGACCTTTTCACAGTTCTTCCACAGGCACTTGAACATCACCTTCATGGAGTTCTGGAAGAGACGTTCAACACAAAGGCAACATGGTTCAGCATCAAGTGTCACTATAAACACAAAAACAGTATCTTAAAATGTAAACAAGTAAATAAATCAGGAAGCCACTGATGGGATGATATAATTATTGATATCTGTACATTTATTCCATTACATCTATCTTTTGGTTAATTTATTTAATCCCTTGTTTAAAGCACAGGAGCTGCGAATAATTGTCTTAAAAATGGAAAAACACCAGCTGTCAGCCAAGGTAGAAACATTGATTAAACATATTATGTGCAGAACACTGATCAGTGTTTCATGGGGAACAAGAGGTTTATGCCGCATGTATTGTCATGTTCCTCTTTGTGGAAGGTCTTCACGGGGGATTGAGTGTCACTCTACAAGGGGCCAAACACAATACCTCATTAGAGAGCTGTTAGAGCACCATGCCGATAAAAATAGAAACCTGATATGTGACAAGTTCAGACACATACAGAGTAAAAGACAAAGACAGGGACAGAGGAGGGACAATGAAACTGTACCCTTTTCTGTCTACTTTACAGTACTTGCATGTTTGCTGAGATTGATGAGCAGAATAAATTGACTGTTCTGATCGCTTCCTGCTGTCTGCGCATGTTGTGGGCTTAGGTGAAGATCTATCTTACCGGAAGTGGTTTGGTGTTAGGGTGCTCTTAACACAACATTCAAGACATGCACAATTACTTACCCTTGTATACACATACAGGTACACGGGCAACTGTGAAAAGCACACTGACCTCTTTTTAACCTCTGATCAGCAAAAGTGGCATTTGTAAATGCTTTTCATACCCGATCCTCCTCAAATCTGATTTTACTTTAAACCCAGAAGAACCCTTCTTGGTTCATAAGCAGGCCTTGAGGAGTGGGTGTTCTTTATTTCAATAAATTTTGTATTTCGCATATCAGGGGGCTGGCAGCTATCCCATGAGCACGCATGGACCTGCATCACTGTTAATGAAAGACAGTGGGTGTATACTCTCATTACCTTTCAATGGAGCCTATGGAGAAAGAAGGGCAAGACAAGAAGGGAGAGAGCAAGCAGGAAAGACAGAAAGAGGAACACCAAGCGATAGAAGAGAGAGTAGGGCAGATTTGCAGATTTTTATCAGTGGTTTGTTAACTCTACATTGCTATTCAATTCTTCAGTTCTATTCAATGCAGAAGGCTTTATTTACATGGGAAACAGAGGTTTAAGTTGCTAAAGCAAGTTTGAAATACAAACATAAATAAAAGAATTGTGCTATTATACATACATACATACATATTATACATACATACATACATACATATACATTATACATACATACA
>JAPMOB010172700.1:0-13419 GCA_029875015.1 Lepomis gibbosus
CAATAGGCAACGCGACTGGCTCACACCCCGACGCGCTACATGTGCGAGGGCCCGCCCATCGCTGCTTGCAGCTTTAATTAACATTTATTGTTGCAAGTTTTTTTTAGAACAGGTCATTTTTAAAAAAATTTTAACAGGGCATTTTTAACAAATACTTTCAAAACGTCATGGGATGTCCAAACCATGTCCCCAGCGTTGCCATTGTAAATGACACCTATGACCCTCCCTCCCTGTTCCCACCCTGCTCCCTCCCTACAGGTTGAGCTATTCCATGCTTACCCTTCACCTCCACTCTCCTGCCCTTTCTGTCCCTTGTTTGTTACAGGGACTCAAGCCTTCTGCTTCGCTAACGCACGCCCCCTCCATGGCTCCTCCAGTGAGGGGCAGGGGCTTGGAAGAGATGTGATTGGGCCAGCCCAACCTCAGAATAGAAAATTACCCAATGTTTTATGGGCCGGTCGTTAGCCATTTTTTTAAACAGTTAAATAAATAAATAATTTACGTTACACCGGCCCCAAAGGTTCGTCGGCCTACCGGGCATTTGCCCAGTATGCCAGATGACCTACCAGTCCATCCCTGGTCACAGATAGAGCCAGATCTGATATTATTAGCCTATGATATATAACCAATATTTTTATTGTCAAATATGCTCATGCGTAACCCGTAGCTCCCGAGAACGTACTGCATGGTCCTGACTTGAACCAGCGACCTCGGGTACAGGAGGCGGACACGCTAAAAATCCATGGTCACTGCACCGCCTTGCTGGCGTCCATCACACATGTATAAGTATCAATAAATTGCCAAAGATATGTTTGAGGTCACTAAGAAACAATGATACCATTACATATTAAATATGGATATTAAAGGACAGTACCCACCCCAGCCACACTAGGGTACATAGTACATAGTTACAACTTGTAATAAAATGTGTTGATGTTGTTAAATAAATAAATATTGGCTGATAAATTTTTTAAACTGCAATAATTAATGTTTTTATATGAATCAAATGACTACCCCACTCTGTAGTTCGTCACAGCCTGTTAGCACTTTTTAGTGTCTTTAAGCTCATTGTTTTGCTTTTATAGCGTGCAACTTTACTGTTGTGCTTTTTATTCCAAAACTTTTTAGCATCATTTCTTAACAAAGCTAGCGGGCAGTTTTTAAGTTCTGGTTAACCAGGTGTGTGCTACTTGCCCAGCACCAAACAGCAAACAGCTAAAATTAGAAACAAGCAGGTTTATGGTCAAGCACTTAATGTAGCTGAAGAGCCAAATAATTTTCTCAAGAGTTGAAGAAGACCAAAAATAGAGCTAAAAGGAGAGAGAATATGCTTACTGTACTTTTACCAGGTGGCCACAGACACAGTTCGAAAAAGGTGCTAATGCTGCTCCATATCTCCTGGGTGTGCAAACAGCAACTTTTGCTATTTCTAATACTAACACATTTGTCAAATCTACTTTGTTTTTTTACATGTATGCCTACAATAAAATCCCAAATGTCTGGATGTAGACATTCGTGTGGATTATCAAAGACACAATTCCTTGTTCTTTGTCGAGAAAGTAAGAAGGAGTTATTAAGAAAGAGAGAACAAAACAAAGAGGAGAGTGGAATCAAATAGTGCACCACATCTTCAAGAATGTCACCTACATATTTTTGTGGTTTAGGGCAAAAGACAAATTAGCATGGCTTACTTTCTGTCAAAGAAAAACATGTGAGGAATGCTCAAGAGACTGCAGTTTCTGCAGAGCGGGAAACCACAGATACTAAGGGAGCTGGAGCGAGAGAGAGAGAGACACACACACTGGGGCTTGTATTTCATTTATCCAGCTGCAACTTCACCTGTTGAAGAAAGAGGGACTTTAGATTAAAATAAATATATTCTGCCCTCTCTCCTCATAATCAAAATATTCATGTACGCTCATGTTATTTCTGGAATTTGAATGAACAAACAGGTTGAGGCCAATTGTGAGCTTCTTGTCTAAACCACCTCACACACACTCCTTCTCTGGCCCTCAGCCGACAGAAATAAACAATCACCTGTCAATCTTTTTCCTCAAGGAATGTCTTGGTGCTGAATCTTGCTTCTTGTAGCAGCAGGTCTTTGGTTTCATACTCCATACATCTTCCAACTCCAGATGTTAAGTGCAAGACAGAGGGTGTAACCCTACATTCCTCATGCCTAATGTGGAGGTCTAGCAGCACTCTCCACATGCCTGCTGTTTGGCTCGGACCTCTGCAGGGAAGCCCCCTTTGCTGTTTCTCCCTTTGATATCAGTCAAAGACTGGGCAGTCTGCCGGAAGACAATTGCTGAAGAAAGGAAATGAGAAAGCCTGGAGCATACAGTAGAAGTCTACGAGGAAGAAGAGAGAGAAGAGAGGAGAAAGACTGACTTAGCCTTCTAAAAGCTTCCAGTGATTAAAATAGAAAGAAAGGGGCCACAAACAAGGGGCTAGATTTCTGCAGCTCTCTGATCCTGGGCCAGTGGAGTGTGTATGCATTTGTGTACATGTTTGTGTTTATATGCATGATGAGTAGGATGTGGGAATGTTTCAGTTCTTACATTGCATACAGTGGCACACACATTCAGCGTCTCGGTGCAGACTGGCATGCATTTGTGCATCCATTTGTGGCATATTGTGTCTGTGGGTGTGCTTGGGTATGTGATAAAGCCTGTGTGTGTTTGAGAGAGAGCAGAGAAAACTCTGAAAAGCCTCGAGGGGGATTTCCTCTGAAAAGGAAAGCTTTTCTCCTCCCCCTCTCTCTCTCTCACCTCCAAACACTCAGAGTAGCCAGAGAGACGCGATAGAGAAGTGAAAGAGGAGCTAGAGGAGCAACAGGCAGTCCAACGTATTTCTTCTTGCTGCGCTACACACTCAGACTCGTGGAAAGTCTACCAAGAATGGGAATGACTTTAGTTACTTTTCAGTCAAGACAACTCACGTGTCATGTGGATGTACTTCAGTCGACTTCGATTGTTGATGCAGTAAACATGGCAAGTCTCTCAGCACAGAGCCAAGGGAGGCTGCCTGAAGAGGATTATCAGGACCAAAAATGAAAAAAACCTTCTGCCTGATAGAGGTCAAACTCCTGCCAAGATGGTAAAGTAACTAGGTTTAAACATCTGTGTGCCATTCCTGTCTGGTTTAAGAGTTTCAGTGCTCCACTGACCCAGTAACTGAGAGCGTGAGCCTCTGGTTTGGACAAGTGACTTAGTTTCTCTTTGTGGCTTTGCAAGTCATGTGTAACTGAAGTTTTAGAGGCCTGTTGTGTTGTGAGCCTTTTTTGTGCAAAGAAAAAACAAATATGTAAATGCTTTTGGAGGAGAATTTTTACATCAAATCATAATTGGGTAATACTGAACAGTATTGATGCACATTCTTTGTTCTTTTTTTTAATGAAACTGTACCTTTGAGACATCCAACAGCAGCACAAAGCCAATGTAACTGCACTCTTCAAATCTTTTTGTCATCCTGAGCACAGTTGGTGGGATAGTTGGCTTCACATCAACAGCCCACAGCATCTCAAGCTTTTTAAGTGTGTGTGCAGTGACAAAGAGAGAGTGACAGAGAGAGGCACATTGTCTTTTGTTTTGCATCTTTATGTCCTTTGATTAGGACTTCATTGATGCGAATGGCACACATACTTCAGTGAGTGGAGAGCGTTTCAGTGTATAAATTATTTGACTACTTTGCATGTGCACATAATGGAATTCTCCATTTTAGCGTTTGGCACTTTAAAAAGTTCAAACCACAAGGGTTTTTACGACTGGAGAGGACTAGTTTAATCTTGGTCTTAACAGAAACTAATTAATGGCATTGAGTGAGCCACAAGATGGGAACATGATAGACTTTGATGAGTGGTTTGAGGGAGAATGTGGCTTCTTTGAACTTTTATTTACTGGTTTTTGTTGCTGTCAACAAAAAAAAGGCAGATAAAGAATTAGGGTTAGATAAAGATCACATTGATGCATGTTTATTTATAATTTATGCGAATTATATTCACTCACTCTCCACAGTATTGGCCTTTCTATTTATTAAATGCACCTTTCTTCTTAAATGGAAAGCAGTCAGATCCATAACATTGGTCCAACTGTGCCAGATAAATTTACAGAAAGCAGGAAGGAAGGACGTTTAAAGAAGTCTTGGCTTCTCCTCGTGGCCACTGCTGTACTTTGTCCTCCCGTCACCACCACTGCAGCAGTTGTTTGACCAACTTTTACAGCCCCAACTGTTTGTTTTACTTATTGCATGACTGATGCTGTTTTTTGTGACCACCCTCCAACTTACCGCCTACGAGCCTTTAGGGGTCTACATTATTAGATTAGTGCTCACTGTGCAGGACCAGAAGTTTCTATCTCGGGTAAACACTCAGCAATAATACAAAACCCAGAGCCCCTGCTTGCCGGTGTGCATTGTATTTGCATTTAGTTACTGTGTGACAAGGACAACCAAGAGTCATTTATTCACCAGCAAGGTCAACTGCTTCCTTCTTAAGGCATGTGTTTTTTCATTCATTGTACTGTGCACATGGTGATCAGGTGCCATGCGGATAGTATTTGCAGTGTCACAGCTTGTTGCAGTATTCAAAATCTATTCAAAGACAATGAAAATCGTCAAAGCGTGTATGAAAGTGGCACCTTTTAATCTCTAGATAACTACTAGCAACAGTGACAGACCTGCTCCTCATCAGTCACAGTGCATATTTCAAGCATTCTTATTCATTCATGCATTCTCATTCTTAGAGTATGCATGCACATAACATAATCTATTAACAATTTGAAACACTATGGACACGCTTGCAAACTTATCGTTCTTTAAAGGGTCACAGTTGTGTCTCTCTCTTTAACAGCCTTCGGACAGTCTTCAGTGGCTCACTCCCTGTCTGTAACAGGTCATCACGTCTTTACAATGCTATCGTTTGTGCTCGCTTTGGCAGATAAATGATACTTCCTGCCTACTGCCTCACTTGCTGTGATTTTGCCAAATTTCTACAAAGACACGGACAAAGAGAATCTACACAATAAAGTCGAGTGATTTGTAGAGAAAACACATTTAATTGCAGACATCTGCCTTGAGGAGCTGTTTGAGCCGAATTATTTCTGTTTTGCTTCAGTCAGCAAGTCAAGGTTCTGAGAATTGTCATGGAGCTGTGAGCCATATTTTCAGTGTGTTTATTATCTCTGCATCACAAAAGTGGGTCAAACTCAACAGAGGTTGTGCAGTGCATTTTGAAGGAAAATGTCTGTGCAGCTATAGGCTGCCTGTGTTTTCTTAGCATGCATTGTCTAAAAATAAAGTTACTGGAACATTGTCATTTCCCCCAGATTGTGTTTGAAAGTTGAAAGTACAGTTGTTATGGCTTCTCTGGTTGCCTTTCTAGGAAGATAACAGTTGTATTATAACTAGTTCAGTGATTTCGCATGACACAATCTCCAGTCATGAGAAGAAGTTCTTGCTTGCTTGAATTCAAAACCAGCTAAACGAATTCAGTCAGATCGCGTAGGCAGAGGATGAGGTGGCACCCTGTGACACAAGGCAGCATTTACTGGATAAGACCTTCAAGTTTTATATGATTAATCGTCGTTTGACAACGCAATTGGTCTAAAATCTCGCCAGTAGTTTTCCATCATTCTACATCGTCTACTACAGGTTGCATTTATCCAAAGGTGGAGGATGTCATGTAGACTATTCTTGCTATGTTTGGAGTGGTGCACTTGTTTGGACTTACAGAAAACTTTACAAGAATGAAGAGCAGCAGATGTCTGTGTTTAATACAATCCTTTAATACATACACATATGCTGACCAACTAACAAATCCCTTGTTACAAGGCTTACTGGATTTCACAAGACCTTCCTTTATTTGTATTACTAAGGTTTTTAATTTCTTGGCTTTTTTTACATTGTCAGTTAAACTATGGGAGCTATTATGGTGTGTTGCAGTCTCCAAAAACAAACTGTTTTGAATTTTATCCATCATAGTTTGCCAGATTGCAAGCTTTAGGAAACAAGCTGAGATCCAGGATACTTTGTTTTGTCATGTTAAATGGGAGCGGATCATTATGAATCAGTCATGGAGACATTCCAAAAGCGGAGAAAAAAAGTCATCATGTGGCCATGTCTCTTAGATTTTCTGTTTTAAAGCCACATCTTTCTTGCCAATCACCCCACCAGACATTCGGCAACAGTGCTAAACTATACACCTGCCTGATCCTGTGGTACTATTTAAAATATGGTGACATGGCATGACAGGAACATCAGTCTTAAATCAGTCTTTTTGTTGAGTCCATCCAACACTAGTATACTCAGTTCGGAGAATGACGCAGACACTGTTTTAGAGCATTGTTTTTTTAAATGTTACATTTCACAACATGTAGTCTGTGCAGCTGTGAGTCAGTGTTGTTGAATTCAAAAGAGATGACAGCAGATTAATGTCGGAGCCAGACACACTTGGTCGATTGTCCTACAAGATGGTGAAAGATAGATACCGGTATCTTTGGGTTTTTTGAGACTTTCAAGTTACATGGTGGAATATTACAAGTCAGACGTTCATTGTTTGTTATTTACAGATTCAGGGTAGATTAATAAGACATTTGTAAAATCTAATCTATCTCAGCTCACCCTCATAGAAACTGGCCAGTTTTAAATTCTTGGCTCTTGTGCGATATGGGAACAAAAGGCCATACCAGAAACCTGACACACTATTTATGTGGCCTCTTCACTTTACAACCAGAGTTATTTTAAACTCCAAAATGAGTGAATGAATGAATAATAAGAACTCTGCCAGATTAAAGCTCCGTTAGCGAACACACACCGTGTTTACTCCTGGCAGCAGTGACTATAAGGAACAATGTAGGAGTTTTGTCTCTTAGAAGCCTTTTTATTGGTCGAGAGGATTTAAGATGGCTTAGCTGAATGAAGTGCCCCTCTGCTGAGTTTAACGATAGTGGATCATACACAAAGAGAGCGCTGTCTCACCACCATACCGAATGTTTAGGGAGGAGGGGAATAACTGATAGAAACAATGTTATTGATCTGGGATCTTGATTATTATGAATGCTCCAAGACACATTATTATTATTACACAGATTGTTTGTATTATTAACACACACAAACACACATACGCTTTAATTACTTTACACTTTAATTACTTTACACTGTTTTTACTTGTTTAATGAAATGAATGGGGTTGATTGTTCTTATGTGGTTTGCATCATGCTTTGGCATTATTGTTGTTATACATTCATGCCAATAAAGCTAATTTGAATTGACACAACATCTTCCCAGTGCTGGCTTTTGTGTGAAATGTATAAGCTGCCAATACATTTATTGTGTCTTTTTTAAAATCAACAAATGAATAGAAAGAAAGGTGAAATCTGCATATGGTCATGACTCACTTTCTACTTCCCAATGATAATATTTCTTGTGGTTAGCTGTTTTCAGCTAACCCTCTGAGTCTACACTGTGGTTGGCTGTTGGATGGTGTGTCATCTGAGACACTCTGACATATCTGCGTGTCCATACATGCAGAATTCAGACAGTCCTCAGGATTTACCGGCGGGTCTTGACTCAACTGTCACTTGTGCTTATGTTTTGGTTTTAGCCTGGAGGCGGAGTGACAGTCCATTTCTTATAAAGATTTCAAGAAAATGTGATGACCAGTCAAGACAGAGACATAAACAAATCCTTTGAGCATGTCGCATCAGGAGCTGTGTCCATTTAGTTGAAGTTAATCTTGTTTGCATGCACATTCTGGGCAGCTTACCTATTGTAATCTTTTGAGCCTTTGTGGCTGATGACACAAATACACATTGTGCAGCACACACCTTGACAGCGTGTTTATACTGTGGCTCAAATCTGGGTCCTGACTTTCTTTGGCCACAGCCCCAGGCAATATGGAAAACGTGTAATTATCCGCTTAAAACTCCCCGGGGGTCTGAATGGTGGACAGGACAAAGAGAGAGTGAACCTTTTTAACAAATGCCTGTTGTCCACACTAGCATGCCAATTCCCGTCAAACAATGACCTTTGTTGAAGACTGGAGCTCTTTTTAGAGTTTAATCACAGACTGCACTAGACATTAATGGGCATTAAGGGATTCCCCTCGTGCTCAATGCGTAGATGAGGCAGCGGTTGATTGTGGTCGCCAGCTGGACATCGATCAAACTCACGGTCTCTGCAGTCCAAGATAAAGCTTCAGGAGTTTAGCTTGATTGAACGCGCCCCTCCGGCTGATTGCAGGAGTAAAATATCTCGGAAAAAGAAATAGCAACTCTGACTCTGTCAACATAACGGCCCGAGAGCAAGATACTGTACACTGATACTGACACTTAAGTGCGATGTAGGGAAGTGATTGTGCATGGGTGCTCACATGGGACTGAACACATTGCTTTTAACCAGGAGTTTTTGTAATAGGAGGAAATGTTAAAACTACAGAAGGAATGGCTATGGTGGTGCAGACAAAATAGCAGGGAGAATAAACTTTCGTGCCAGACTTTGATGGGACACACTGCACACATTAAATTGGTGCTACAGCTTCCTGACCAGCAACATAGAGGATCAATTAAAACAATGTTTTGTTTGCTTTGTAATATTGTTACTATTAAATTATTAATTTTTATTAAATTATTTCCTTTTTATTGATGACTTGAGAAAGTATGTGTGCACATTGATGTTACTTTGATGCTAAACGGGTAAATAAACCCAATATATTGTGATTATGACGTTGTTTTGGCAGACCACTTGGAACTAGTGCTGCATTTTCTGTGGCCTAACAGCTGTGGTATCAGATAATACTTCATATTTTATCCCTCTTTCAGCTGTAACAATACTGTTATTTCCACTATATTTTGTACCAATATTCACTAAAGTGAATAGCTTTAGCAGTAGCTTAGTCTGTGGGGACTTGGCTTGGGAACTGGAGTGTCGACCGGATCAGTCATACGGAGTGTGGACTGGCAGCTGGAGAGGTTCACCTGAGCAGTGTCTAAGGTGCCCTTTAGCAAGACCCTGAACCCCTAAAACGGTGGATCAGAACTTCAGGTGTCTTCCTAGTGTTTATAGAGGGTATTGAGGATGTTGATATCACTTTTTCATGTGGTGTACACCTTCGTCACCTCTAGAAACAGTTGATGTCATGGAAATCAATAATGATCTGAACAACATGCAGAATAAGATAAGTCAAAGGACTAGAGAAGATGAAGTAACAGAGTTTTTAATGTTCCAATAGCAGATGCTGCATGTTTGTATGTTTGCCAATCAAAGTGTCACATGCTTAGGTTGAGTTTAAAGTGTGTTATGTTTAAAGTTCTTGACATGTAATAAGTACTTAGCTAACACATGTTATGATAATAGCCCAAAAGGACTGCTATCATTTTTCTTTTAATAGAATTATGATTGTGATTAAAATTCATGTTTTCAAATTCCAAACCTACCTATGCCGGACACACTTTTGCCTTGTCTCAGTAGAATTCATGCTGAACTTTCACAATTCAGGCCTGTTGTCCTGCATGTTGTCTGGCTGTTTGTCAGATGTAATGAGATACAGAAGAACTCACAACACCCGCAGTTACCCTCCCTCCCCTCGGTTCATTTGGCTGGCTAGCCTGTCTGAACTCTGTCCAGCTGAGCTATGGTTGGTAAAATCTCAAGAGGGTCACACTCATATGAATATCGCTAGCCAAACCACCCACAGAGGGGAGTTCCAGATGGAAAGGAAACATCTCATGCTTTTAACCTTCTTTATTTTCAGAAGTTTATCCAGGCATGAGTGTTCGTCATTTTATCCAGAGTGTTAACAAAAAGAGGTCTAAATATCAAATGATTTTGAAGTAATGTTATGATAATAAGTCACTAAAAGTTTAGTTTAAGGTTGAATTTCAGTGAAGGACTGAACTGAATTAAAGTTAGGCTATGGAAGAGTGGTCACGATCTAATTAGTTTTGGGGAATCATCAATTTAATCTAAATGTCTACATCACTAACAGCCCTGACACCAAACTACACTTATTCAAACAAAATAACACACAGGAAAATTGAATGTCTCAGGCCTGTACAGTAACTTCAGAGAGCAGTGTTGCATGAGATGTGACCTCTGGTGTATCTTTGAGAAATACAGTAGAACCCAAAGTTCAATGGCTGCATTCAGTATAAAACAGCTGTGTTGCATTACCACTCAAGAGCCGGCCTCGAAGGTATTCTGTTCTCCATTTCCTAATCTATTGTGACAGATGTGCCTGATCAGAAAAGGGAAGCATTCTTTTCGACTGAGGACATGCAATGTCTACAAGAGATACAAAGACTCGTCATAAGAGGTCAAATATTGATATTGATTTACATCCAATATTCCACCTTAAATGCTGATTGGCATTAGGTTATTTCATAGACATTTCAGATACATTAAACCACCCTGAATACAAATGAACAATACCCAAGCTAAATGAACATGAACATGATGAGGTACAATCATAGTTGAATGATTTGCTGAATTATTCAGTAAATCATGAAACAACTTTATGACCTTTGTTCCCAATGTTTCGTGACTGCTCAAGGTGCTCACATAAGCATCCATTAACCAAATGGTCAGCACAGTCCCAGTGCTAACCAGTGTGAGGTCTTTGAAGCTGCTGCACTTGTGTTTACCCAGGGCCAGTCTCTGGTCCTGGTTAGGCCATCAAGCTAAATGAGGAAGGGGCTAAAAACAGACTGTTTTGTGGGTCTGGGAGATTAACACAGCAGGCCACTGTGAACTGATTGTATGAATAGCATGCCTGCTGTGGTTTGTGGCTAAAACCTGTTAAGATCCAAAATAAGTGTCCCTTGTCCTTATTATATAACTGTCAGCTCATCATGAATGTTATTCCTTTTCTTTACATTACAAAGAAACATATTTGACTATACTGTATGTGAATAAAATAACTCAACTGCATATTTCAATATGCTTTACATGTGCTAAATGAGAAAAACATAAAGCAAATCATAATATAATTACTATGCACCTCTGTCCAACACCAGACAAGACTGAGGGGTATATTAAACACATTTACATGGCATGACTCTGAGGATGGTTTCAACAACTACTGGATGGGTTGCCATGTTCCCCAGCTCAATATCCTCTTGATATGAGACAATGGGGAGACCTTTGAAAGGGTTTTATGTTCCCAGCAGTGTTTTTTCCCCAGGTCAAATGTTCAATGTTTGTTTACCTGGGCCACCATGTTAAAATCGCACCTAAAATTTTTATAATTTACTGATTTTATACTCCTTGAAACCTACAACCTGAAATTTGCAGGCAAGATAGTTTTCTTGACTTTAGACATTGATATCTCCACAGTGGCTAAAGGGATTTGCATTTGAAATGTTCATCACCCTTAAGCTCCTTTGGAATTGGGACTGCAAAGTTAGCCCAATCACTGTTAATTTACATCAAGAGACACATATGCTCATAGGACCCGGAGAACGTAGGGATGACCTTGAAATTTGGTACAGATACTGAACAAATGGTGCCCAAAGGATGAAACCTTGACACTTTGGTGATCCCATGACTGTTCCTCGCCCTCAGCAGGTTTTCACGTATTCATTGATATAGCTCTCATCTTCATGATGGATTGACAATAGGTTTGTGCACATTCACGTTTCCCCCACACAACTATGGTGATCCCCTTTTCCACTTATGTCACCTTGAGATTCACATTTTTGGTTTCTGTGCATTTCTTTTGTTTGATTTGCTTCAACTTGTCACTTTGAATAAGATCAGAGGCTGACCCTCGCCTGCTACAAATATACCAGTTTAAATGAAGCATACCCTGGCCAGACATGAAACAAGTTGCAGATACTCATGCGGGGCAGACTTAATCATAGCCAGATAAAGTTGAAAGTTTTGGTCAGGCAACATTTCCCTCTTGATCCTCTAAACATAACAGTTTTTCATTTACCTCAAAGCCTTATGTTAAGTGGATCTGTGGAATTGTTCATCATGTTTAGATTTTGGTGATTTAGATCTTTTACTGCAGGTTTTAGAGATGATATTGCCCAGGTAGGCCCAGTTATAACTCACTGATCTAAAAATGCACTCATGCAGAAAAGTATTAGTATCACTTTTTCATTTTTGTCCTGACTCTAAAACTGAAAACTCTTTGAAGGTTTCCAAACAAGTGCAGCAAGGGGTAAAAGGCCAAGAAAAATATCTGTCCTATCATTTTGCATTTGCAGAGCATTTGTTCTCAACGTATCTTGGCCATGTGAATCTTCTTTAAATAAATGAGTGTTAAAACAAGTCCAAATGGACACACCTTTGAAATTCACGGTCCACATTACACTCTGTGTGCCAATTTTCACACACGTGACCTGAACTTGCACAGTCCACATGCACATTGTAAGTACATGCATAGTGACTATTATCAAAATCTTGCATTAGCCCAGAATTACACAAGTATTGGTATTTATTGGTTACTATATCCAACAATATTGCTGTCAGGTTTGTCAAATGAAAAGTCATCTTGCTGGGTAATTAACAGAGGCCATTAAGTCCATTCAATAAAGATTTATATAAAGATTTACCATATTCAATAGTGTTAAATAACTACAGTGCTGGGTTTTCAATTTGAGGGCAGCTGTTTTAATTATATGAAACATGATAGTGTGTAATGGAAGATTTATCTTGCCTAAATTAAAAATTGTATTATTCACATGGGGTGCAGCTTTGACCCATGAGCAAATGATCAAATGAGGTCCAAAAGTAGGCTATTAGATACAACACACCCTGAAAATAATGCTTACAAAAATAGATTTGTTCCTCTGACCCGAACAGTTTGTTATAATGAAAGTAACACTGACCACCAGCTCTTCTTGTCCTCCAGAACCCAGAATCCCTTGACTCGTCCATCCAGAGTGCCCTCTCAGCCCTCTTCCCGCCTTTTGAGGCCACAGCACCCATTGTCCTCAGCCAGCTGTTTTCCACCATCGAGGAACGTTACCACGGTGATGCATTACAGTGCCTACTGGACTTTCTCATCCCCTCCAAGCACCTGCTGGAGAGTGTGCAACAGGCAGCGTGTGTGAGTATGCACTCATGCACTTTTTACTCCTCTCTCTTAGAGTAAATACATAAGATGTACTAGGACTGACAGGCAGGTTCATTTAAAGACACTTACTGCATGTTAAGATTTATTGCACTTTGTTGTTCAGTTATACTTGTCGTAAAAGGCTCTGCTCTTTGAGGGAGCTCTTAAAGAGTCTGTGCACCAATGGGAATCAGCTTTGAGAATCCCTTAACATATTAAATGCATTATTTATAGCATACATAATCTCATTTAATTTATAAATTAATTTTTAAGTAATTAAAAATACATAATTAACAATACCAAATGTCGAATAAGGAGGTGGTTGATGTGGTAACAGAGAGACATGTCACGTGTATAAGATG
>JAPMOB010172748.1:0-11285 GCA_029875015.1 Lepomis gibbosus
AATATGTATATAAGAGTAAAAAAATTAAAGAATCTAAGACTTAAAGACATCTATGTATCATATGGTGAGAGTAAAGTAACAGTAGACAGGACACAAGAGACGGGACTGAGCTGTCTCTGAGCCTGGTGACCAGGAGCAGATGCTGTGGTATTGTCTGCTGGACGGCAGCAGGCAGTGCAGTTTGTGGCTGGGGTGGTTCAGGTCTCTGATGATCATGTTTGCCTTGTTCCTACACATCTGGGTGTAGAGGCAGTGTCGTCCAGTTGATGTGCTAAGCAGTTTTTACCACCCTCTGTAATGTCTTATTGTTGAGGTCGGTGCAACTGCCATACCAGGTCCTCTCAATGGTGCATCTGAAGGGGCTGCAGAGAATCCTGGAGTCCGTGTTGAGCCTCTGCAAACCTGTGGAGGAAAAAGAGCTGTTGTCTCTTTGATGTTGTCAGTCGATGTTAGAGGGGTATATTTTATGTTTCTAACAGCTAATTTCTTATTTCTCCATTCTACTTCACTCTCCACCTTGTTTTAGTTTAGTAATTTACTTACTAATTTGATCGGCTCCATTTCCCTTCAGTTCTCTTTTGCGCCCACACTCACTCACACACAAACACCTGTGCCGCAACACATAACGGTGTGACCCGCCTTATGTCTCTCTCTCCATATATATGTCAGCTCTGTTGACTTTCTCCATCAGTAGTAGGCCTATGTTGATAAAGTCACAGAAAAAGGCACAGAACTCATCTTTTGGAGGAGGCTTGTTAACGATGTAGCCTATAAAAATGAAACCAATGTCGTAGCTAACAGCCATCTGTTCACTGTCCGTTGGTCCGTGCTTGTAAAATATCCACCCTGTCCACATCTTGTAACGTAATAGATAACACCTCTTCTAAAATTTGTCACCAGATCCACCTGGGCGGCACGCCCAAGTTAAGTCTATGTGTGGGAAACACTGATATCTGAAGAAAAATGAAGACCTAACCTATAAATAAAATACAGTAACAAATTAAAAATGCTAAATCTTAAAAATGTCTTTTTTGATTTTGTACAGCTCTCATAAATTACATAATACACCCTCTGGCAGGCATAAACACCTTTCTCACAGCAAACATTCTGACTTGTCATAACAGAAGAAAGAGAAAGATGTACTGGCAGCCTTAGCAGTGGGTTGGATTATTTTTTTGTTCCTGATAATACAAATTGGCTGTCTCGAAATATGTGGCTGCTTATGACTTTTCATTGTCTTTGAAAATGTCAGCTTATTAGCCAGCCTACCCTTGTATCAACACAATTGTTCATCACTGTCTTATGTTTCTAGTATAGGTAGTTTTAGTAGCAGGGATTGTGATACAAAAATATCCTGTGGTACAGAGACATTTTCCTGTGGTATTCCTGTGGTACATGGTTTCTCTACACAAAAAGTAAATGCTGTGGTATTGTATCACATGCCCTATGCTAATGTACCATGGATGTGCCATAATGTAAACCACAGATTATGTAAGAATATAGTGAATTTATTATGTGTCACATATGTTTATTTTATTTTAAATATTTAAATTAAATCTATATATCTTATTTTACAATGTATTCTACCTTAGATTTTACTTAATACCATGTGAACATGACCCATGTCTTGCATGTGTGTGTGAAGTCATTACAATCTGAATGGCCTTGTATCTGCCCTTGCAGTGAATAGAAATAGATGATGACAAAAATTAATATTTGGATTTATATGGATTCAAAAGACAGAGCACATCTTTAGTTCCAATATATGGTTTCAACTAGTATGGCTTTCATACAAGTAGTGATTGGCAGAAGGTGAGGCAGGGATGACTGAAGGAGAAGAGTATGCAGGGAGAAATAAGAAAGAGAAGCTGAGCTTAGAGAGACACCTTACAAGTAACGAAGGATAACCTACTAACTGCAATACGCTCTGGAGATGCAGGTTCATTTTCCATTTCCTGTCCTTTTGCTGTCCATTGGGAGCGGCTCCCATGGATTTCCAAATGAATGTCAGCAATCCTTATATATAGTACATACAATATTTTGTGCTTCAACATTTGTGTGCAACATCTCAAGAGGGATTTAGAAATAGTGTTGGCAACTGGGTGCGTTATGTAACTGTCTGAAGTATAGAGAATGTGAGGATTTTGGTTTTGTGCTCATGTTTTTTCTGTTTTTAGTCTGTCATACTTTGGAGATTTGTGTTTCTTCTGTGCAGCCTTAGTTGCATGTTTAGTCTTTACCTGTTCTGTCTCTTTCCTTTTCTGTTCTTAGTTCTTAGTTTATGTCTTAGTCCTTAGTCCTATGTCTCCATGTTTAGTGTAGTCCTGTTTGGTCCTGCATGTTTGTTCTGTTTGCAGTCATTCCATGTTTTCTATTTTACTTTGGTTACTCTGTCCTTGTGTGTTCCCATGGGCTTTATGCTTACGTTTTATTTAGTATTTAGTGCCTGTTTTATTTTCTGATGTTTCATCGGTGCATCCCTCTCGGCTCATACGCCTGTGTATTTAACCCCTCAGTTCTGTTCTGTCTTTGTTGCGTCCTCGTCTTATGTTGAGCGTTCTGTCCTGACACAGTATTTTGAATTTCCTGCACTGATTTTGAGTTATTCTGTTGTTTTCAGAGTTTCTTTGCCTTTGTCGGATTACACCTTTATTTGGACTTTTGGTCTCATTTGTTTCAGTGTTGTGTTTAGAGTGCGTGCATCTTTGGAGACAGAAAAGTGTGTCATTTTACTTTCACATTCATTTTAGGTGTAAACCCCATTGCTGCGCAGCATCCCTCTCCACATCCCTCTCTCTGTCTCTCTCTCTCACTATTTTTTCTAGATCAATAACATTATTTGCTGTTGAAATTTAATCATGTTCTCCCTTTTCACTAGCACCTCCACTGTTGATTGTAACATGAAGGAGTTTAAAGTTGTTGAGTTAATTCTACATGAATTTACAATGTATGAGTGATCAAAGTGATCAAGTATTATTGATGCTTTATCTAATTATAAGTTCTATCAAACAGCTCTTATTACATTTGAACTATATATGAAGACTTGCAGAGGGAGCTGAGAGATTTCCTGAGGAATTCTTGCAAACAAACAACAATATGTTTACACTTAGTGTTACTCACCAAAATGCAATGCATGTATCCTTAAGGTCTAATTACTGAGTTTAATACTTTCCTTCCTCATAAAATATTTGCAAAACAGATTTTTTTGAAACTTTTGGAACCTGCATTGTTTATATCAGTGTTTACAAGCTAGCCTTTTCCCGTCACATTGTTTTCTTAACACATTTCCACCACCTGTAGGTTATATAACAGTGGGATAGTGTGAAACTATTAGCAGTAATGTTGTTAAATAGAGCACAACACACTAAAACAGTGACCTCTGTAACATTATTTTTTTTGGGGGGGGGAAGTAAAATAAAATGAAAATGCCATAGGGTAGGTATAAAGCTAAAACTTAAATTAACACAGGTAAAATACTGAAATTGCAGCAGTATGTCGTACTGTACAGTTATTTCTGCCTAGGAAACATATGAATAATTTCTGTGTTATGATCCCCCAAATTATGGGGAGGAAAACAATCACGGGAAACAGAGTATAGGGAGTTGAAGAACTTAAATCACATAAACTGAACACAACAGCTGAAATTGCTGTAGAATGTTAATCAGGAGTTTAACACTATAAACTCCCTCACTCCAAAAAGGGCAACATGTACAACACATACTGTTTGATAAAACTTCTAATTAGATAAAGCAACAACACTTCATCGCCATGTTGAAAGAAGTACTCAATTTTCATACTTAAGTAAAAGGTACCAACAGATACCACATGAAAAATGTTACTAAAGTAAAAGTCATCCAGTATAAACCTACTCAAGTAATAGTAAAAAAGTACCTGGTTTTAAAAATAATTAAGTAATCAAAAGTAAAAGTACTACACATCAAAATCTATTGATCTTACTATCTTTTTAAATTCACTCAAGACAGGTTTGAATACAGCATTAAAAGTTATAGTGGACCACAATAAGGAAAACTAAGACACAAGTAGACAAGAGGACATTTCCTATATGGGGGGAGGATAAGTCTGCTCAGCTGGTGTGGTAGTATCCCCTTCAGACCGTCTAACAGACACAGAACCCCATTTGGGACTTTGGGTATGTTAAGATGAGACAAGGAGGTGGAAACCAAAACTAACTGAAACACTTCTCAGTTCACAATGTCACCAAAAATGTACACACGTTCAGCATCTCTCATAAAGTGTAGCTTACAGCAGAGCAAGGCTGGCTTCAGTTTTCAGACGTTTATATTGCAAAACTCTACCAGCTACATTACCACTCAGTCATAAACTGGCTGTGACTCACAGTACAAAAACAGAGCCGGTCTGCTGCGCAGTCACACTTGATACCACGACTGTTACTACAATCCTACCTCTGTAAGAAGCCTGAATAGAAACCTAGAAAAACCCAGTGCTGGTTTGAATGGATCTCTCCTTGCTAAATCAGTCCCCATGAAGTCTGATAAGACTGGGGGCCAATCTGCTGGATCATTTGGTGGAGCAGCAACTGTTCCATTAGGGTCTAAACTGCCTGTATCTGATGCTGTCTCTTCATCTCTAGCTGTGCTATATTGACTAAGGCTGCCTGTACTTCACCTGGGTCTGTGTGACTTGCTAAAGATGTCTGGACTGGGTCTGTGCTTGTACTGGCTGTGGCTGGAAGTGAATCAGCTGTGTTTGTACTGGCTGGTGATCCAGCATCTACTCTACTGACAAAGAAAATCCTATTTATAAAATAACTTGGATGTGATGCTTATTATTTACTGAGATGTGCATCCATGCTTCCCAGTCTGTCCAGCCAATCAACCTTTTAATAGTCATCATGAATCCACTGCTTCCCATATTGCATCAGTCCATAACTTAACTTCACGGTCTTGTTTTAAAATGATGTATGAGGAGTGCCCTCACATCCTGTCTGGACTGGTCCCACGGATGTTTCTTGCTCAAATGCGTGAATTTAATTTCTTGCAAGCCCATTTGAACGCATTTGCACAGGCTTGTCTGTCTGTGAAGTATTTGTACTTTGTTACTTTCCACCACTGCTTAATCACAATTTGAATCCTGATATACTATAGTATTGACGCCATAGGTATGTTGTCACCTAGCCGAGTACCCTACGTTTTAGCCTGACGCGTACCTACCCAAAGATGTAACTATACAAAGCGGTGAACTGTGCAAGGACTGCAATTGGTCGGCTTTGTAGTGTCGCATTTCCTTCCTCTTTTTTTTTTTCTACCTCAACCAGTTCAAGGTTCGTACATACCATCTCCTTCAACGCCTTCTCTCGTTTCTGCGGTTTTAGTAATGTCACTAAAAGTAACGCTCAGTTTCAGTTGCCATTATTTGGAGTAGCGTACGCCAACAAAGAAGCTCAGCACATCAGAACATAGAAACCCCACCACCAAATAGCACTTTGGCAGTGTAATCAAAGAACTTACATATTCTCTGGTGTAAATGCAGAGTGACTCAAACACCAAAACACAAGTATAAATGCTCACAAAAGCATGTGGCCTACGCCGTTGAAACTACCAATCCCCTCAAGTTGTTGCAACTTGATTTAGCAACACGTAGACTAAAAGCTGCCAAATGGCCCACTGCATCTCTTCTCACACTACTCGTGACGCTGATGAGCATGTGGAGACAGCTGAAATCAACCACCTGCTACCGAAGGGGGAAGGGCTGAACCTGCTGGAGTACAGGAAAGAGAGATCAGAACAAAACGCAACAACACGACAACATTCAATTAATGCCGTAAGTGCACAGTTTGCAAAGTAAGCCTATCACCATTTCAGCCACAAGCATAGGATGTAAAGAGATGTATTAAAGCTATTAACAATGTCTCCCACAGGATATCTTGTCAGCCACCACATTGGCAGCTCCCCTCTTGATCTGAGGGTTAAAACCATGTACCAGCAGAGCCCAACACATCAACTGCTGGTTGTGGTTGAAGATCTGGGCCGTGAAAACAAGAGGGTTGTGGTCAGTGTACACTGTCACTGGGGATGGACTGGAACAAGCATAAACCTCAGAGTGCTGCAGGGCAAGTAGCATGGCTAATGTTTTCTTCTCAAAAGTGGGGGAGTTCATCTGGTGGTGTTTAAAATTTGCTAGGATGCCCCACATCTCCCTCACCGTCCTGTAATAGCACAGCACTCTAGAAGCACTGGCGTCAACTTCTAGCTTGAAAGGAAGAAAGTTGGTAGAAGTAGTCAGGACAGGAGCACTGCAGGTGTGAGACTAAGCAGCATCAAAGGCAAAAAGCAAGTGTTTTAGTAGTTAACATGAATAGTAGACTTTTTTTAAAAGGCCAATTAAAGACACCGTCAGTTCAAGATTGAATTCAGTTACAGGGGCTAGTAGAACAGCAGCTAGCCCAGAACTAGTATCAGGACTTTGGCGCTCTAGTGTAAATGTAGTAAGCAACGCAGATAGAAACTCTTGTTTAGAGTTTGGTGAGTTCAAATTGCAGCTACAAGCCTTTTCTTAGTTTTGAAATGTAACCACATTAAACCAAAAGTGACGTACTGTTTTTGATGGTGCCATACTAGGGCTAGGCAATAAAACAAAAACTATTGTGATATAATTTTCCTAAATAATATAGCAAATGTCAATATAACACATGTTCAATAAATGCTTGATTTAATTAATTTAAATCACAAAGGAATTAGCACTGAATTTTTCTAATAAGATATTTATTTTGTTGAGAAAAAGGGACTGAAAAAAGGTTTTTCTTAATTTTACTCATGCATATTTGTTGAAAAAGCTTCTATAATAATAGTTTTAAATGTTCTACCTCATATTAGTTAAGTGATCCACTGTTTGGCAAGTTTTTTCAACTTTACTCAGGAGCAAAAATCTTCCTTTAAACTTGAAAAAAATAACAATTTGACATTTATAATAAATTTTTCATTATTGTATGAAATAAATTTTTTTAATCATAATAACTGTTTTGGCCATAAAGCCCAGCCCTATGCTATACTAAATATTTTGAGGTAGTCTTACTTAAGGGAGCACAAATTGCACATGCCCCAAACTGGTGAACTGGTACCAGTGGTAATCTCCCCAGATTTTCCAGAGTTTTAGTAAGATAACTGAGGGAGCTACTCGAGCACAGGTTAGTGTGGATGATTGTCAAGCGTGTGTAGGAGGTGGGGCAGGCTGACATACAATGTTTCATTTAGAAACTTGACAGACTTTGTGTGCAGTTTAAAACGACACCCTTAATTACAGTCAGGAAAATGATACCATATTCAAGAAAATTGGTACCCTGAAATCCATGCCACTGTTACTGCTCATTAAAAACAGAACAAAACATTCTCAGTACACCTTGGTTCCTCTCTACCATCGCCATGCCAGGCATATTTTGCTTGAATAGGATGAAAATGTTGGGAGTGATACTTCTACAAGCCCTTCACTCAAACCATCTGTGGCTGCCAGAATCTCTAAAAGCTTTAACCTCATTTGAGATCAAAGAATCACATTCATTTCCTTTTTTCTCTCTTTTTTTTGCATCAAAACAAAAAGATTTCCTGCCAAATTCATTTCGTTGGCAAACAATGTACAATTCACAGACACTGTAGAAGCGGAAAGTCTCCTCAGTGATAATCTTGCTTGTTACAGTAATTACGCTATTATACAAGTCTTAAAAATAAGTTTTCTATTGAATTATTGACACTAAAATGCTACTCACACCAGCTTTGATATTGGCTCCTCATTTCACTAAGTGCTTCCTTTCTATTTAAAGGCACCTGTGGGTCAGCCGGCTGTACACGATTTTTTTTCCTTTCCTCCATATTGATTTGAGATTGAATCCTCAGTGTTTGCAAGCTAATTAACCATAACTGCAACAATTACAGTAAGCCCCGAGCAGCAGGGCTATTGAGCTGCTGGTACAGTGTTAATGTAATCCAATATTTGTTGTGTGAATATTAAACCATTTGCAGGTCACAATGGGCCCGGGCAATGCTGCAAAGAATCCAAATCCAGGTTTATGCACGTGTATATTCAATAGCCCCTCATGCATGCACTGATACTGGGACTCACATTATGGGATCTGCGGCACAAAAAAAAAAGCAATTTATGTCTTTCTTTCTCCTTCTCTGTTTCTGGCTTACTCACTTACTCACTCACTCACACACACACACACCCAGCTTAGCTCAGCTAGGATATAAGGCAGCTTGTTGCTAAGGTAATAACATAACCAGGCCACGCAACACTGCTTTCTGGAGCAAGGAGAAATATTACTGACTATACAGTATGTGTGTTTTTGTGTGTGTGTGGTGAACCAGAGGGGGGCTTGTCCTGTTAACGCGTTGTGTTGTCATGCTTGTCCATTCGCCTCTGATGAAGTGCACGTGTTCCTGTTTGTCTCCGTACGATATTCTGCACTGTCCATGCAAATCCCAGAGAAAAGGCCACGCATTGCCTGAGTGGCTTGCTGGCAGTAAAATGCTGGATTTCATTTACTGAGCTGTCAACATGTCACTCATTCTGGTAGGATTTCTTGGACTTAACTCAGTGACAGGTCACTTAATCAGTCACTCACTCACTTAGTCAGGCGGGAAGCATGTATTTTGTTTTAAATAATGCTGCTTTCCAGAAGCCACCATGGATTTTCCAAAATGTAAGCTTTCAGCAGCCGTAAACTAGGCTCTTGTTTTGCCAATTGATTTTTTTCCCCCCGACCCTTTAAAATTTTAAGTGGGCTTGTAATGAGTCTGAGGATTACGGAACTTACTCAGCACATTGAAGGCTATGTAAACTTTCTATTCAAGTGAGAAAATGGGAAAAATCAGAGTTACAAGCTTTCCATGCATCATCATTAATATATTCATACACGCTGGCTCTGAGCCAACTGTTACTGCTGCTCCACAGTCAACTGCAGAAAGCAGCCCAGATTTGTTAATAATCTCAGAGCACTTGGCAATGCAATTTGAAACAGCATGGCTTTGCAATAATCTTTAAGAGGCACTTGAGTCCAACTTGTCAACAGAACAAAACAGTGCGGTACAGCGTTTTAATATTAAAATATGGTAAAGTGTCACGTTGAAAGCTGCTGTCTCTACACCAACAAACAAAGGGCAGTGTTGAAGTTAAGACTAGAGCACCAAAACAAGTCATGGAGTGAGTTCAACTTGATCCTGCAACTTTTAATAGCTCACTTTAAGTACTTAAAAAGTCTGTATGACTCTTGTCATTGTAATGTTATAGTCCTCATGCCTAAACAATAAAATAGTTTATGCATCAGTGCCTTCCAAAACTCACAAATGGACTATTCTGCTTTCTGTCATTCCCTCCGGTCTGTCTTTTTCCGTCCATGCCTTAATGAAGCAGGTTGATAAAGCCATGGGATGATTTTTTCCAATATGGTTTCTCTACAAACAATGTTGCTTAAAAATCTCCAGAATCTATGAATATGCAAATATGTTTTACCTCAAACACATTGGTAATCAGGTTAACAAGCTAGTAGAGAAAGACTAAGTGGAGCTGTCAGGGTTACCCTGATATATTTTGAACAATGTGATGTTCTTCTACGAATAAAAGTGCTACATGTCTGTGGTGATTTTCAGTTGTTTCAGGATTTTTGGACAGTTTTTGAGTTCTTGGCCTGACCTGGCAGCCGTGCATCCACTTAGTATTTGATACAGCCTGTGGGCCCATTACTGCCTGCCAACACAACACATATATGGCAATGAATTAACACAGCTCATCATATAAGGTAGTGACTGTTCCCCTGCCATTTTCATTACCTGAGTCTTACAACTCAATTTGTGAGGAGCATATTTCCTCAAGCAGCCGACCTTGTGGTTGCTGCTTCTAACTGCCATCGCATGTGCGCACGCAACTGCATTTTCACATGAAAAATCGACTATTATGATTTACTAATCACAGAAATAAGACAAGGGAAATCAGAGACTGCTCTGCCCTCATCTTCACTAAGACCTGGCTCCACCACAACATCACCCATCAAGCTATTGCACTTTAGGGTTGAGCGTGTTCCATGCTAACACAACACAAGACTCCGATAAGACCAGAGGAGGCAGGCTCTGTGTTCACATCAATTTATGCTTGCTGCTCAAACGTAATCAAAGTGGATGGACAATAGACGATGAACAATGTTTACCAGATGCTGAAATCCAGTCACTACACTAGCCAGGTGAACCACATCATCATCAGAGACGTCATACATCAGCATAATCTTGCAGAGTGGTGTACAGACCAACCTACTGCTCACAGTCAGCAAAACCAAGGAGCTGATTATTGATTTTAAGGAAAACCGGACAAAGATACACACTCCGATTCACATCAGTGGTGCTGAGGTGGAGCAGGCGAACAGTTTGAGGTTCCTTGGAATCAGCATCACAGAGAACCTGACATGGTTATCTCACATCTCCACCCTGGTAATACAAGCTCAGAAACAACCTGAATTTCTTCACGATGCTTAAGAAGGCAAAATTCCTGTGCCAAGTTCTTGTCAGCTTTTACAAAGGAGCAACAGAAAGCATCCTGACTGGAAACATCACAAACTGGCAAGGGATGTGCACGGCCCAGGACCGGAGGGCTCTGCAGCGGGGGATTAAAACCAAAGATCATTTGTACCCGTTTACTAAACATCAGTGAGACCGGTGAGGTGCCTGTGTCGAACCCGAAGGATACCAAAAGACAGTACCCACCACCCTGTCGTCATCTGGCAAGAGATACAGAATATCTTCTGTTGTACCCCCGGAATTCAAAGCAGATTCTTTCCCCACACTCATCAGTACTGCACCATGTAAAATAATTTTATTTCGAACTTGTTAAGTAGCTACTGTACATAATTTTTGTATATAACATTTGCTTTTTGTTAGTAGCATAAAGGGAACTATAACTCAATGTCGTTATACAACCCGTTGTTGTAAAATGATGAATATATCTACCTTGTACCTATGCATAGCCAAAATCCCAGACAATTTCTACACAAGTTGGCTGTTAGTTGTTGGAAAAAAGTCAATCAAAATGATGATAAACTCCTATAATCTCCCATTAAGGTAGTATACACTCTTTGAAATTACATTGTAGAGACCTCAAAATGGATTTTACTCAGCGGCACCTCTTTATTTCTGTCCCTCTTAATCTCCATCCCGAGAGGCCTGTTCCAAAACCAGATAAGACGGGGAGGGAGGAAACAACCTCGGCTTACATTGTATCAGACAGAGGAGGGCAACTAATCACTTTTTTCCACACAAAAGCCACAC
>JAPMOB010172759.1:0-21239 GCA_029875015.1 Lepomis gibbosus
AGAATTTACTGCGGGCCAATTCAAAACAGACAACGGGCCGCAGTTGGCCCGCGGGCCGTAGTTTGGACACCCCTGATCTATAGGGTTTACTGAGAATGATCTGACAAACTGGGTCGAGATGGCAGAAAGGCAACAGTAACCACTCGTTAGAACCAAGGTATGCAGAATAACATCTCTGAACACACAACACGTCGAACCTTGAAGCAGAAGGGCAACAGCAGCAGAAGAGCACACCGGGTGCCACTCCTGTCAGCTAAGAACAGAAAACTGAGGCTACAATTTACACAGGCTCACCAAAACTGGACAATAGAAGATTGGAAAAACGTTGCCTGGTCTGATGAGTCTCGATTTCAGGTGCAACATTGAGATGGTAGGATCAGAATTTGGCTTAAACAACATGAAAAATGGATCAATCCAGCCATGTATCAACGGTTTAGGCTGGTGGGAGTGGTGTAATGGTGCGGGGGATATTTTCTTGGCACACTTTGGGGCCCTTAGTACTAATTGATTTTGGTTTAAACTCGACAGCCTACCTAAGTATTGTTGCTGTCCATCCCTTTATGACCAAAGCGCACACATCTTCTGATGGCTACTCCCAACAGGATAATGCACCATGTCACAAAGCTCATATCATCTCAAACTGTTTTTTTAACATGACAAGGAATTCACTAAACTCCAACAGCCTCCACAGTCACCAGAGCTCACCTTGGGGATGTGGTGGAACGCGAGATTCGCATCAACTGTGTCATAGTGTCATGTCAATATGGATCAAAGTCTCTGAGAAAAGTTTCCAACATCTTGTTGAAAGTATGTCATGAAGAATTAACACAGTTCTGAAGGCAAAAGGGGGTCCAACTTGCAAGGTGTAGCTAATAAAGTGGCCGGTGAGTGTATCTGACAATGCTATGAATCTTCTCATCTAATACAGCTACACAAATAAGAAAGAAGCAAAAAGCATATTCCCCAAAATGTCAAACTGTTTCTTTTTAACATTCTCTTTTAGATTTATTATTCATCTTTCACACACCCTTCTTCTGCGTGTAAAAGTTAACTACACTCCTATCTCTCAGTGCAGCTGGCCATATTGTTGCCACGATGTCCAGTGTTGTTTTCACAAAGTCCATAGAGGGATATGGAATTGATCTGCGGTCGGCTGCACATTGTGTTAGTAAGAGTCAGCCGACCAGGCCTGATGGAGCCGAGTGTAAGGGAATGAGTGTGGGAGAGACAGAGAGAGGAAGCAGAGCCCAGCCTGTTATCTGGTGATTAAACCGTGTGTGTGTGTGTGTGTTTGTGTGTGTGTTTTGGGAAGGCAGATACAGTAAAGAATGTTGTACACAACTGCGTATTAGGAGGCCATTTGTTTCTGCTGTACGCGTCATGGCCTCTGTCCTCCAGTAAACACAAGGTCATCATTTCCTGAGTTCACCGACACACACACACCACTGCCACGCTACCTTTTCAAGCTTTTCTTGTTGCAGTAGACAAATGCACTGTACAGTATGTAATCTTGAAAAAGACCCCTCTTACACTGTCTGTACGGTTCTCTGCTTGCGTAATCTTGTCACCTTTTTACCCCTGACCAGTTTGCATGCGTGTAAAGTAATGTATGTATGTTGGAATTACTAATTAAAACTGCCATAGATTGTGATAACTCTTAACTAGGTGCCTGTAGCAGCCGACATACCTTTATATTTATCCCACAAATAATACTGAACACTGAGTGTTATTTAACATTTAATAGTAGGTTAGATGGTCTTCTTCAATCATCAGCTTCCTTTCATGGTGCATAGATAATTATGCTTTAAGGCTTTTCTCTTTTTTCTGTAAGACAATCTATCATCCATTAGTGTAATGATAGCTTGATATTTCTCTGTTGTGAGCTGACATTAGCTTAATGTGACTGCTGGATGTCTACATGGTTCCACTTAATTGGCTTTCAGATTCTAGTGAGACTCTTAATTAGTTATCTTCTGAAAGGCAAGGCACACTGGGAAGATCAAATCCAAAACACTGACGGTGCTAAGTAACATTAGTAAAATAAGCAGTATGTCTAATGTCTACAGGTGCCTAAATAGAGTTTGTAAAATCTAGGTTAGTAGATCCCAAAACGGGAGCCGGTGCTCCCCATCAAAGGGTCGCAAGATGTATTTTAGGGGTCATGAGACTTCAATCTTAAGCCCTTTTTAAACAGATGTCCTGTAATACTGCCGTATAAAAGACCCATCATTAAGCCGTCTTTGCTTTGTAACACCAAACTAAACAACGACTTCATAATTTTGCTCCAGTGTGTGAGTTCAGATAGCAAAAGACCTTCGTATGGGCTTCCCTATTTTACACAAGCATCAACTCGGCTCTGTTACTGACTCTGCTGCCGGCTTAACATATGCCCTCCTATTCTGTGTTTGTACGTTTCATACAGAACAGCCAGGTGGAATAATGGCGTTACATTTCCACCTTGAACAGGCCGTATAATTTTTATTGTGCTACTGACAAAGGCTCAAATAAAAAAGTACAAAGTGCAAATTACTTTTTTTTAAGGGGTCACAAACTAAAAGTCTCTGGAACCACTTCTTCTGTAAGTAATTTCAGGATCAAACTCCTGCAATAGTTCAGTGTTAAAAAAGGCATGTAACATTTTTTAGAGTGACTCCTGTACCTGAAAGCTTACAGGTTTTAGCCACGCAAAGCCTGTGTTTCTTCAAGAAGCCCCTGAATATAATATATGGGACATCTTTAGGCAACATCTGCAGGGCAGCACTGAATTAGCAGGTTTTGTGTAAACTATACTTTGCTATGTTACATATAAACTACACCAGTGTGTCATACAGTGATTTGAGGTTCAAAGCTGCTCTGCACCCCAGTGTCCATGTGTGATTTGATGATGTTTAGGTCATGTTACAACAAATACACATGTCCCTCACTAAGCAGCCCGGGGGGGGTTTGGGCTGTTCGTCGACACTGGATAGTGGAGGTCAGAGCTCTCGCGTGCCACTTCAAAAATACCAGCAGGCCACCGCCCGTCCCACTCAGAGCCTGGCAGAGCCTCAGCCAAACAGTTGGAGCTGATGTGGAAACAGTAGGCTGTGGGTATGTGGTGAGGGTTGGTGTCTGACAGATGACAGTGATTGAAGTTTATTATATCTCCGTACCATATATTCCACTGCTTTGAACCAGAAGCTGTTTTTAATAATACAGCTGCAACTACTGCAAAATGATTATAACCTTATTTTGCTCATTTAATTGATCAATCATTTAAATGTCAGCAAATAGCGAAAAATGACCATCACATTTACGTTTGAGAAGCTGGAGCCGGTTCATTTACCTTAAAAATGACAAACAATTCATCGTCAATTATCAAAATTGTTATATGTGTTTTATTTCTGCATTCTTAAATGTCACCAGACCATTTTAAATTAGAACAAAACAATATGTTTTACTGTCAAAACAAATATATATATATTTGTTAACAAAAAAAAACCTAGTGCTAAAACTGAATAATTTAGTTGATCAACAGGAAGTTAATCTTCCGTCATTAGCATGTTCAGTCAAGCTTTTCAGATGTGAGGATTTGGTGCTTCTCTCTGTGAAGTGGGATTTGGACTGTTTGTTGGGCAAAACAAGTAATTATATAACATATAGACCATTGATCAGTTAATAAAAATGAATTTGTTTAAAAAAAGCATTTTGTTCTTTTGCTGTATTGGAGGGGGGGGCAAAACAACTATCTCAGATACTTCATACTAGAAGCTGTTCAATGCTCTCACTTTGCCACTTATGCACCAAGTCTTATGGGAGCCTTATCGTCCAGCTCAACTTTTGCATCAGTTGATCTTTGGTGGTTTAAATTAGATTTGTCTGATGTGAGGAGGTAAGCAGGTAGTGACTCAGAGGCTTTCAGCTTTCCCCTTTTAATAACATGATAGATATCTCTGTGGTGGAGCTTATCCAGCCTCGTGCATAAATCTGCCACATCTGTGGGTGTGCGTAGGCTTGTTTTACTATATTTTGTGGTGTCCAAAAACATGGATTCCACTGTACTATGGTTCGACAGCTTTGTGGGGGCCAAAATTTTGTACCTCACAAGTTTAAAGGGCTGTTTGAGGACTAAGACTTGGTTTTAGTTTAGGGGTAGAATTAGGCAACACTTAGGCATGCGGTTGTGATGGCTAAGTTTCAGGGCTTGAAAATGCATTATCTCAGTGAGACGTCCCACAAAAATAGTAACATAAAGCTGCGCGTGTGTGTGTGTGTGTGTGTGTGTGTGTGTGTGTGTGTGTGTGTGTGTGTGTGTGTGTGTGTGTGTGTGATTAAAAGCTGAGTAATGAAGAGGCAGTCAGGGGCCTTTTAGTACACATCCTCCATATTTTTACACACACCTTCTCTATCATTTTTCCTCGAGTCCCTCCCTCAATCTCCCCCTCCATCTTCATCACTGTCTCTTAGTGAGTGTCGTCATAGCAACAATCCCCCGTGCTCTCTCCCTTGCCACGCTGAAGTCCCGATGGCATTAGCTGTTATCAGCTGCCTAGTCTAGCGTGAAGTGTTTTAAGTGGAATCATCTAGGCCTACCCCCGTGGTAGATTAGAGCGACTTTAGACACGCTAGGAGACTTTGGTCACGGTTAGTTTATGGGTTTCCCCCCTGACTGGTAACTGACTGAGAGTTTGTTTAGTTTGTGGCTAACTCAGTATATTTTGTCTTTTCTCCTTCCTGTCCATCCTCACCATAATGATTCCTTTGCTGTCAGTCGTTTCTATTTGGTCCTGCACCTTGCTTCTCTTTGTCTCCCCATGGGTGTCGTTATCAAGGAAGAAAATCCCCAATGTTTGTTGTTGTTTTAAAGAACAAGCACAGTTGAAAAGCAAATACAGATGAGGGTGGAGAATTGTGAAAAATGTGTGTCTGATCCCAGCTAATGGAGGAAGAGATTTCAAGATTATAACCACCAAAAGTAAGATGAAAAAATGATACTCTCGCACTTAGTTCCTTCATCTCCACGTGTATATTGACTCTGTTTTTGTTTTTTTATTGTCAGAAGTAGGATGACAACTAACAATTATTTTCAAAACATATTTATTAAGTAGTTATTCAGTTTGTAAAATGTCAGAGTCCAAACGTCCTTGAAGATTGTTTTTAACACTTAAATACTTACAATTGAAATTAATTTACTTTTTAAATTTTTTTTTTTTTTTTACAAAATTCTGTTTATTTTTAAATTATTTACATGTCCTCTTGTCTAGACACTGTTCAACAAACATGTAAATTGCCACTCCTGGCAATATGGAATATTATGTTTTTTTGTGTCATGTTAAGCTCAAACATTGAAAACTAACAATCATAATAATAATTTAGGAACACAGAGAGAGAAAACACTCAGTGGTATTTATAACTGTAGTCACATGTATGCGGAAACCCAGTAACAATGAGGGTAAGTAATGTAAAACATTCAGTGCTGATAAAGTAGCAACTCATTTATATTTTTATCCGACTTCATGTTCAATCACCTCATCTGACCCTGTGCCTCATTCTCTTGTGATCTCGCCGGTAGTCTCTCTGTATCGTTCTTCACTTGACTTTCTGTCTCAGACCTGGGGTTTTCTGGCACATAGTCCTCATCACTACTGTCACTGTCACTTCCACTGCCCCCTGGGATATACCCACTTACTCTTTATTGGGTCCTTGATCTATGCTGTCCCTGTTCAGCAGTATAATGGATATACCAGCAGGTTACAGAAATCATACTTATTGCACTCTGACTCACTGTTTGTTTTTGGTGTAAAAAAAATACATTTTTCTGAATTTTTGTTTATAAAACGAATATATATTGTATTTTTTACATATATTCCTGAGGCATTTATCACATGGCTATCACTGTCAGCCATCTTGGATTGATCAGGTCATCAAACAATGAATATTTGGAAGAGACGTGTTAGGGATAATGTTTGTTGATGTTATGTGTTTCTGAAAAGAAGAAAAATATCGGCTGATGTATCGACGTCAAAATTGGTATCTGTCTTCAACATCCCATATCGGTCGGGCTCTAATATGATATTAGGCAAAACCTGCAGTAAATGTCACAGCAAAGGCCATGTCTTTATTGAGGTGACTGTTGATCTTAATAATCATAACTACATTGATAACAGTTCAGCAGGTGATTTAATGATAGATCACATTGTACTTTTCTTTTGCATTAACTGATCAGCACCGCACGTTTCAAAGTCAGGGAAATGAAAGTGGAGACAAACGTCCCAGTCAGTGGTGGGGCAGCACGTACCATTTCAGCAAACGTGCTCTCTGGGAAAAACCTGTAATGGAAGTATTGACCAGCCAGAAACGTGGAACTTTGTTCAGTGAATAGCTGCCATACATTATTAATACCCCATGATTGATTTTTGGACTTAATAATCAGAGAGTGAAAGACCTCAGTTTGATCACTCCTACCTGTCAACCTGATCTGTGTGTGTTTTTCAGCCCATGTAGAGAACGAGGAACAGTACACTCAGGCCCTGGAGAGGTTTGGAGAAAACTGCGTGTACAGAGATGATCCTGATCTGGGGTCAGCTTTCCTCAAGTTTTCCGTCTTCACCAAGGAGCTCACTGCGCTCTTCAAAAACCTGGTGAGTCTACGCTGTGTGTGTGTGTGTCTGAATGTGTGTATTTGTGGGTCAGAGGAGTCGATGTAGTTAGGAGAGGTAAAATCCTCTGGGACAAAGAGAGATTTCCATCCTGTCCCTAATTGTCTCAATCCCCTTGAGTCTCTGTGTGTGTTCTCTTACAGACACACACACACACACACCCCCCGAGCACATACCAAGTCCAGCTGGAATATAAAGCCCTCGGGAGGTAGCTCTAGTTTTCCACTGAGACAAATATCTGCTGGATCTAATTCAACCTGATCCCGCTCTGGTTCTGTATTGAAGCCAGAGCTTTATTAGAAAAATTTGACACCATCATGTGAGGTCTGTCGCTGCCCCTGGACACTCTATCTACTCCCACTGAGACCAGGAGCTTTTTGTATCGAGATTTTGTATTAGTGCTATCTCAACACTTTATATTAAAGAAATATGAGCTGCTGCCTGACCTGGACGTGAAGATGTAATCTCTCAAAGCTTTAGCAAGCTTCCTAGATTACATGTGCAGCATTACACACATACACAGGCTGGCCTTAATAGAAACCTGCAAACAGGGGAGTTTCTTAGTGATTAAAAATATGGTGCAAATGTTCAGACATAAGAGAGACCTTAGCAATGTTTAATTAACTCATTGTCCCACATTGCGTTCATAATTGGTATTTCCTGACATTATGTCTCAGGTTTGTCCTCCATTTAGATCATTCAGCCTCCTATCAACATCATTTACTGAAGATAAAAGAAGAAAACTCACATGAATACCTGAGTGCCTCCCTTCTTTCCTGTTGCATTCATAAACACACACACACAGGACACTAACAGGATTACATCTCAGTGGCGTCAGGCACCCCTAACTTTCACTCTGCTGCTGTTGTAACCTTTCAACTCTTCTCTGTCTCACTCCTCACTCTCCTCCAGTTCCAAAACATGAACAACATCATCACCTTTCCTTTGGACAGCCTGCTTAAAGGAGACCTGAAGGGAGTCAAAGGGGTAAGACAGCAAAACAGCATGGTATTTTTTAACTCTGCAACTGAACAGCAAGTGTCATACAAGTAGGTGACTAAAGAAATACAGGTTTTATGAGAAAGTGGACATTCTGTTAATTTAACTGATGCAAGCACTGAATCATTCATGTGTCATTTGTAATCATTTGTTCAGGCCATTACTAATATTTCTAGCACTATGTAGCATGCAGTAAAAGATGAGTTAGCTCAAAAGGGATTAAAAGAAAATATAAAAGTTAACAGATTTTAAGATACAATGCTGGTTCAAAGTAGTTTGCGCAACCGTGTCAATCATTTCCATCCTTGGCCGTTGATAACAAGCTGCTTTGATCTATCTCAGGCCATTTTCCATCGCCTACAATAACACAGCAACACTTAATGTTGCATGGAGCATCAGGGTGAACAACTTACCAGTAACACGTGGATGATTTTGGAGTTTATCCTCCAGTCAATGCATTGGAAAGTTAACGAACAGTAATTATTGCCCCCCAAAGACTCAGATCAAAATGATTTCTTATATCTACAAGTGCAGATGAATACTAGAACCGATACAGTACAGTAAGTTTTGGTACCAACGGTAAACTGGCTTCTTTTCACGCCTTTAAGAAATGTGGTTTTCTACAAAATCCCCTATTCGTTTCTTTTAACAAAAGATTCCAGAGTTCTCAAACTTTAAATATCAAAACATAAGCAGACATGACTATACAAGTTCACTTAAAAATGTCTTTGCTCCATCTCAAAAGATTTGAATATCTTGGAAAAGTGTGTGGTCAGCAGCAGGAATGGACTGAGAGATTAAAGGCTATTACAGGTGTTTTGAGCTTATTAGCTGATTAGAGCTCTTCTCAGTTCAACATTTCTGTATTATCAATATTCTTTATTCTAAAATTCTGATATTTTTGAGATACTTGAGTTTTGTTTTCCATGAACTGTAAGCCATAATCATCAAAATTAAAACAAAAAAGAAATTAAGTATTTTACTTTATGTCATTAATTCTTCTCTTCTTCTTCGCTTCTCCTGTGCACTTGGAAAGGGCGTGGTGAGCAGTGACTGATGGTGCATTCATATAGTGTTGGAACAATCAGAATTTTTTCCCCTTCTTAAATCTTTATTTTAAAAAGGGAATAAAGTGTACATGTGACATAAAGACATATACAGAGCAGTATACAAATATATAAGTAGACACAAATAATGAAAACTTTGCCTGGGGTAATCTATATTATCTAAACATATTAAGAGGTCCACACGTTAACAGTTTACACAGCGTTTTTTTGTTGTATAGGAATTAAATTAATTGTCGATGTCTGCATGTTGTTTAAACACTCTGATAATGTTAATCCAACAAATGTTTGTAGTAGCGTACATGTTAATTCCACATTTCCACTTAAGATCACGTGAACACACACTGAAGTCGGAAGAACAACTTCCACTCGGGAAATGGGACCATGCGAGGAGCGCGTGAATGTAGTGTGAATCGTTGGTTGCAATTCGCAACCCTCACCACTAGATGCCATTTACACACTGAACTTTCAATGCCAGCTTTTAGTAGTTGACCATTTCCAATACTTAGTGCTTTGGACACATTTTGGTCTGTACAGAAAAGTATTGAAGTTTAACACACTGCCCTACCACCCTATATATTTTTGCATCCCATTACTTAATAAACCACTCAGTCATGTGTGTCTAAACCCAGACAGACTCTTATTAACTGGCTATGCTGCTCTGTAATGCAATCAGCACTCGTTACTGTCCGCGACAGTCTGTGACCTTTCACTCTCCTGGCACATGATTGGCCGCGGTTTCCACCGAGGTATGTTGCGATTAAGCCAGTTCTGTAATGAGGTTGGTTGCCATAGAAACACCGGTTGGTCCCCATGACCCTCGGCCACTTGGATCTGTCTCGACCTCTGAACTCTTTGTCATTTCTCTTCTCCAGCTCTTTTGCACGTCTCAAGTGCAGTTTTTCTTTTCAGCTTCTTTCTGCTTTTCTCTTCCGTGGTTTCCTTTTTTGTCTTCTTGTCTCTTCTCATAACCCCACTACTTTTTCTCTCCCTCTTTCTTTTACCCTGTCTCCTTCACTCTGTCCCCTTCGCCGACACGCTCACTCTGGAGTCTGGCTGTGGCAGCCAGTCACATCTGTAATGCTTACCCACTTATTGCTCATTAGACCTCTGATGATTCTCATTACTCCACTGACATTGGGCTAATGAGCTGCTGGTTATTTTATACCTCAGGACACACACACATTTACATAAATGTCACCACTGTCAGAAAAGATATTTAGCCTCCAGTGACAGAAAAAGGAAAAGTAAGGAAGAAAGTAGAGTGAGTAACGTAGAAATAAAATGATTGATTATTTCCTGTCTTCATTCACGGCTACACCACTCTCCCAAACTGTAGCTCACGTCCACAGCCCGAGGCCGTTTGCTTGTGCCTCCCTTCCCCTTCATCATCTTCCTCCTCCTCCTCTTCTCTCATTATCCTGCTTCTTTACTCCTGTCCTCTCCCAGGAGGAAGTTCTTGTTAGGTGAGGGTGAAGCAGGAAGAAATTCAGGCGTGCATGACGGAAGGATGGAGAGCATGATGAAGTGAAGGATGGATATGGAGGAAGAGAACATGTAATTAAAAGATCAGACAAGTCTATGGAGAGAAATTAGTCTCAATATTAATAACAAATTTGTGTTTCATGATCCACAGAATTTACAAGTGTAGAAATTAGATTTATTTGTCACAATACAACAGGTTGTAGAGTGAGTTGTTGAGTTTGTAACGCCCTTCTGCGATGTAGCAGACAATATAGATTAATATAAAAGCAATTATAAAAATGGTGAATGGAAATAAACTATTTTACTAATTATTTTTATGTTACCAACCAATTTGACCAACAATTTCACAAATAAATACAACTTGAAAATTAATTTACGGAAATTAATCTAAAAAAAATGTATTAATCTAATAAAAATGTTATTTACATCTATTGGGGTCAGGATAGGGGCACAGCCTTTATGTGCTTGATGTGACAGAAACAGTAGAGTCAGTCAATGTAAATATAATATACCCTATAACAGAATATTACATGTAAAAATACTTTTAATACTGAAATGTTGTCTGAGCTATGTTTCATGCTAACATGCTTCCCACTTAATTTTAGCACAAAAAAAGGAAGACCTGGACCCGCCATTGTTTAAAAGCAACATGAATCTGTTGATCAGAGGCAGATGGAAAAAGAGTCTCAAAACTCCACACACAAATTTAACCCAAATCTACTCATGTTAAGTGACCTGTGTACACACATTCAGCAAATTGAAAATAAATCCAAAATTAGTAATTTGTCTCCATATGAGGCTGCTGCAGGAAGACTGAGAATACAGAGTGGTAGATAACAGCTAGGAAAATACTTTTAGGGGTGTGATAAGGATCAGAACAGCCAGGGAAACAGGAACATCTCAATGAAAAAGGTGAATAAATGGCATAACTAAAAATGTCATTTCTATTTATCTTTCAACGCACAAAAAGTGCAATCTGGTATCTTAAAATGCTCAGCAATTACTGCAGCTGTGTGGCAGCTATAATGGTCACCAATCATTTCATTTGATTTAACTCAGGACTTAATGGCTTTCTGGTGGCCGTTGTTCCCCCCAGAGCTTGTTAATATTCTTCCAGCGCTGTCTTTGGCTATGAGTGCGATGAACTATTTGCGAGGGAGGCAGCCACTAATGGCTCTCTGATTAGAGCTACCACCTAGCAACCTGTCACCATTGTTACTCTGCTAAAAACCCACCATTTTCCACCTCATCTATCTCCTTCAGTGGTCATTTCGCCGCAGAGGGCAAATGGCATTTCATGTGTAAAAGGGACCATATCATTTTTAGGCTGCCTTCAGTTCTTACCTTTTAAATGCTTTCTGTGGTGTAGTGGTGTAGGGCACATGTAAGCAGGTTAATTGTGTACATTGACTACAAGACTTTAACTGAAATAGTTTTTACTCAGGATACTGCTCAGTCTGCGCAGTACAAGCCTGTCCCTGGAAGACCCAGGAGTGTTATTACTGAAGATAAACACACTGTACACACACACACAAAATAGAAAGTGCTGAGTCCACAAGTCCATTCTGCTAACAGTGGACTTTCAGAGTGGACGCCTCCATGATGTCATGCCTGCAGCCAACCCTCTCATTCTTCGCTTTTTGACCAGTCTGTGTTTTTAACCCACCATGAGTGATATCAGCTTATCACTATTCAGTTGCAGTGTCTGGATAGTTGCCGCAGAATCTACTGTGCGTGTGTGTGTAAATAAGTAAGGAGTGGGAGGAGAGAGGTCTGTGGTCTAATGCTTTTTGGAGTGAGCAGTGATGCGAGTCCAGCTGCACCGTGTCTCATTGTGGTTCAGTGGGTCGTGAATGGTCGCTGTTTGAGATTTTAGATAAGAGCAGATTACTAATCAAGACTTTTCCTTGTTGGTTTGCATTCTATAAACTCTACTATCAACAAAAACATCAGCAGCATCAGTATTTTTTTTTGTTATTGAACAGCAGAAGAAGTAAAATTATAATAAAGCATATTTTTCCCACTTACTTACTACTAGTATCTAGCCATGCAGGTTTGGTTCAATTTCTTTGTCTCTGAGTTTTATACCTCCACTTCTGTAACCGAGTAACCGAGTTGAATGGAATTTTATTTATGGTTAGTTTGTAGCGTGAAAATAGCTTCTTTTTTTTTAAGGTAACATGACTTTGCAGAAACACTGCAGTGTAGTGTCCTTGACTACTTTCCACATAGAAGTCCTCCTATCAGTTGACCATTTTTTAAGTATGTACACTCAAAAGTGCACCAGTGCTGCAGATCCAAACTAAACTCTGCCTTTGTTGCTGCCTACCAGGGTGTACATTCATTACAGGGCTGGGAAATTGTGGGAGGAATGTGTAATAGGAAGTGCTATTGCTTGAAATGTGTTTTGGTGGGCAGTAAGAGGTGATAAGTTTGCAAATGGAGGGCCTTGTGAAGCGTATGACATTCCTTCGCTGTCTTTTGAATTCAGACAGACAAGGATTCAGGGCGCTAAGAGCTCGCTGCTCTCTCGGGGAGTGATTTGCCCCGTGCCTTGGCCTATTCTGCTCTGCCATTCTCTGCCCCGCGGTGACTGTATCTGGTATTTTTAGCCATTGTTACCATTTTTCTCCTCTCTCTGGCTCTGACATTTCCTTCCACTCGGTCTCTCTTTTCTTTCTGACTCTCTCTTGCCCTGCAGTTTTAGCAGCTTCCTCTGTTGCTTTGACTTTTTTACTTCATAGGCGCGTTCTTTTACTTGGTTCTTCATCTCCTTTTGTACTTTTATGGTCTTTTACGCTCTTTTTCCTCCTGTGGTTTCTGCCCTCGAGCTGGTTGGCTGAATGGCTGAGTGCTCCTTGGCTTGGCTCAGTGAACCAGACCGTGAGCCTGTGGGCTGACAGGTTGAGCCTGCCACTCCTCTGCTGTTGAAGTGGTCCACCACAGGATCACAGTCCTCTCTGGAGCGCAAACAATGCACTCAAAGCCATAAGCTGAATTAAATATGTGTGCTTTTAACATTTATGGACAGAAATGCACAGTAAGCCAGATATGAGTGCTGCTTAAGGTGTAAGTGCTGAATGTTTGTTTAGGTTTGAGTGTTCCATGGCTTGATTCAGCAGGTGCTTACTGCGGTTTTTGGCATTTTGATTACAAAGAGAACATTTGAGCTAGATACGACATAATTCTTATGATTGTTTGTCATTGTTGCAAGACATTAAGCAGAGTTTCCTGGCATTCTGGCTATGGTATCAGACAAAAATTAATTTTGTTGAATTGTTTTTGTTTTTTGGGGGAATGACACAGCCAATTGGGCCCAGTAATGTCTGCTTTTGTTTGTCCTAATCGCCGTTTAATCAGACATGCAATGTCAGGGATGCTGTTTAATCAAGCATTTTGCTCAAGCAGCTGTTGAAAGCACACCCAAGATGATGAGAAATCTGCGTCGCCTGTTGGCTGTGTGAGCAGAGGAATTGCGTTATGAATGCCAAAAAAATGTCTGCTTTCCCTAAAACCCTCCACCGTGACCTCGCCCGGTTCCCTGCTGAGACAGCTGTGGGCTGCTCTGCATCTGTGAGAAGGATGATTCAGCTTACTGATTCCCATCGTGATGAAACGCACACCTGAAGCCGCACACACACACACACACACACACACACACACACACACACACACACACATCAACTTTGTTCATTACTGAGGAAGAAAGGAAAGTATTTTACCGAGCATGTGACAGAAGCATTGACAGTGATCACGATGGTGATGTCATTCATTCATGTGTACAGCCTTAAGCATCGTTTGTTGTTTACTTAAGCCACTTACATTTAAGGAACAACGTACAAGAATCATCAGTAGTAACTTTCTTTTAGAGCTTTCTGCCAAATCAAAAGCAGTTGTTGAGTAATTTTCTCTTGATTATGCGATCAGTTAATCTACTAATCATTTCATCTATATATTCCTGACAGTTGTTTACAATTTCGGCTTTTCTGTTTTTCATAGGATCTGAAAAAGCCTTTTGACAAAGCCTGGAAGGACTACGAAACTAAAGTGTAAGAAGCCTAATCTCTGAACTCTACACCTTTTCATGTCTTTTCCATAAATAGAACTAGACATTAGTTAACATGTTTCAATTCTGCAGCTGAAACTAGTCTTAACTTGTCGATTTAAAGCCATACATGTGTCAGTAAGTATGCTAAAATGTGCAGTGTGTGTCTTGTCTCTGTCTGACTGGTCTTGACTAACCGCTCTGCCCCTCTAACCTCCACTGTGATTATCTGTCAACACGTCCTTGATAATGTGAATAACCAGCTCTCAAAATCACCTTTTCACCTCTACCCTGACACATGATTGTGAATGTGCATGCTAAGAACACATGACGTTTTATAGCACTTTCATATATTTTACAAGCTGCAAAGGACATTCTTTACTGAAAGGGTAATACACTTTCTCTCCGTTTCGATCAGACAATACGGGCTTTGTACTGGCATCAAGAGTTCAGCCGGATGCTATGTGACCGTTCCTGTGCGTCCCAACTTATTCTTATGATTTGACTCTATTGATGGCAAACATGGGCCATCAATAGAGGTCAGTTTTCTGCCTGATTGGGAAAACCAACCAAACACCCCAACATATCCTGCTGCTTTTCTTTATCAGTGTTCGTCTCCGATCTCTCTGCTGTCACAATAATGAGACTGTTTTCATATTCACAGACACAGAGAGATGAATTGATTTCCGATTCCCTAATTTGGTTTGCAAGCTCTTTGCATCCAACACCCAAGGTTGAATTCTGTTTTCAATCTGCAGGTGGTGGGTTGTCTCACTTTGAATGCCGTTAATTCAGTGTTAAATCTGAAATGTAAAAGAAGACCTTTTTAGAAAAAAAAATTGAATCCACAATGTATCTTTCTTCTTTATTTCCCAATTGGTAAATCACTCCCTGAATTGACAGGACTATAAGTGAGTGGATTCTCAGCCCAATCATCAGTCAGTCAGTTTGGCTGTCATCCATACACAATAACATGTCTCTGTATTAGTCGCAGCCCTGATGATGCTGTAATGTTGTCAGGGCTGAAGAATTATTTCATGACAAAGGCCAGCAGTGTACTCGCATTGAAATTTAATTTGGCTTGTTCAAATGGCAAGTTTATGACAAAAACTAAAGGCTGTCTGAACTATTTGTGTCTTTATGGCAGATTGTTTCCAGTTTTCCAGCCACGTCTGAGACGATTACATTGGTAAAAACAAACTGCTTATGTTTTTTGAAATAGCAGAAAGAGAAAGAAAACTGACTTTAATTAAGTCTATTTTCACCATGACTCACACTTGAGTGAGTCAAAGCATTTGTTTGCAGCACCATATAACACAGCATTTGTGAACATGCCACATTTTGTTTCATTGCGAGTATCCTGCCTGCCTTACACTGAATATTAACAACAGAACTGCACCTTGCTGCGGAGAGTGCAGTCAAAATAAAGAAGAAAATACAAACTACTTCACTTGAGGGGCACTAGATATTTATTGCGCAACAGCAAGAATCCAGAACAGTTTCTTTTTTTTTCGTCCTTTTGTAAAGTGGTGCGACGTAATGAATCACAATGTGAGGAGAGTAACAAGGCAGTTGACAAGAAATGTTAGTGGAATAGTTTGACATTTTGGAAGAGATGATAAGCTTAGCTTAGCATAAAGACAGACATTAATTGGGAAAGGGCAAGCCAAAAACAAACCAAAGGGTAAAAACGTCTACTTGTTGTTTTCACCTAACTCTCTGCAAAAAAAGACAATATGTGTATTTCCCAAAATGTCAAAGTATTCCTTTAAGACTAGCTAGTAGTTTTTATATTATTAACAGAATTATTTAAGATTGCTCATGCAGTCCCACCACTTTGAGTTTTTTGAGTTTTGGAATGGCCTTTTTGTATTTATTTGTTTTAGTCATACAGTTGCAGCAAAAAGTGTGTGAACCCTTTAGAGTTACCTGGATTTCTGCTAAATTTGGTCAGAAAATGTGATCTTCATCTACGTCAATAGACAAACCCAGTCTGCTAAAACTAACACCACACAAACAATTATAATAATAATAATAATTAATAATAATATGTTTTGATGTTTTTATTGAACACACTGTAAACATGCACAATGCAGTATGTAAATTCTTGGATTGAAGAACTGGTTGATGCTCTTTTGACAGCAGTAACCTCAACCAATCTGGAGCACAACCAAACCATCGGCAGTTGCAGCTCTGACCTGAACAACAGGAGAAATTTTAGACCATTCCTCTTAAAAAAACTGTTTCTGTTCATTAATATTCTTGGGATGTCTGGTGTGACTCACTCTCTTGAGGTCACGCCACAGCATCTTAATTAGGCTGAGGTCAGGACTCTGACGGGGCCGCTCCAAAAGGCGTATTTTCCTCTGCTGAAGCCTTTCTGTGTTTGATTTACTTCTGTGCTTTGTTTTCCTGTTACATCACCCATCTTCTGTTGAGCTTCAGTTGGCGGTCAGATGGCCTTACATTATCCTGCAAAATTTGTTGATAAACTTTGGAATTATATCAAACCTTCCAGGTAGCAAAGCAGCCCCAAACCATGATGCTCCCTCTGCCATACTTAACAGCTGGGATGAGGTTTTGATGTTTGTTTGCTGTGTCTTTTTTCCTCCACACATAGGGTTGTGTGTGTTGTGTAGCAATTTTTATTGGACAGAGGTGGCTTCCTCCGTGGTGTCGTCCCATGAAATTCATTCTTGTTTCAGTGTTTTACGTATTGTAGAGACATTAACAGAGATGTTACCATGTTCCAAATAATTCTGTAAGTCTTCATTTGACACTCTATGATCCTTCTTAACCTCAATGAGATGCTTTTGTAACCCGTTCCATCTTCATGAAAGTCAACAATTCTTAATCTTAGGTCTTCTGAGAGCATGCAGAAATCCAGGCAATTCCAAAGAGTTTGCACACTTTTTCCTACAACTGTATATATTCCACTGAGCCTAGTTGCAGGTCAAATTTATTAGACAGTTGACCATATGAGGAAGCGAAGTCTCTGTTAATGCACACAAACAGCTCTCAAGCAGCTAGCGGTCATTGACACATTCGTTCCCCGAAGAGGGAGCAAACCGCTGCATCCTTTTTGCAGGGAGTATGCTGTCAGCATATGGAAAAGAATGCCCTGTTGCATGGATCGGTGCCTCCTCCCCTCCTGTGTGTGTTGTGTGTTTTCCTGATTGCCTGTGCAAGATACTGTGTTATGTTTATGGTCTATGGTGAAAAATCAGCCCTGAATGATTACTGTCAGGCAACCAGGCGTGTGAAAGTTTTCAACAGAGCCAGTGCAAGGACATCATGGGCTCACGCCCTCCTAGTCTATCGCTGACCTTTTAAACACATACCTAACCTTAATCCTCTCTACATAATAATATACACCCTACAAAATATACTACCTACATAATAATATCTACACATAGCCAAATACCTAATGCACGTCAATTATGTATAAAAATAGATAGCCCTTTGAATTTGAACTTTGAATTTATAACAGACAGTCTGACTCAGTGAATGAGGACTGATGAGTTTAGTAATTCCCTCTAGCTGACATCTGCTTTCTAATTTTTTCTGATTTATGTACCCATTTGGACTGCCATCATCAGTGAGAAACAACAAGTGGTAGAAAGCGTTTTACACTCTCCAAATGCACTCATGAGCTCAGTATATTCCCCTCTTGGCAATTCAGATTTAATAAATCTGTTTCAGTGTAATCGTTGCTGCATCAGATGTTTCTTGCCTGCAAATTTAGTGTTTATGTCAGTACGTTATACATCTGGAAATGCACTACTATTAAAAAGAGCGATTGCTGTTTGCTGTGCATCTGAATGGCTTTTTTAGTTCAGTTGTCGGGTAGGGAAACCTCAGTGTTCATCTCTGTGGAAGAAGCAATGCCTCCATGACACATCCATTAACATCGCTTTCTCCAGGGATGGCTTTATTCCTGCAACAGGGATTAGTTGATGGTAATGTAGGTGTTGTCATGGAAGTGTTGTGAGAGGAAGACAAATGATCCTATGATAAGGAGACGTTATGTCCCTACTGGGTTGAATGCCACAGTTACTTTGCACAACAACACAACTTACACACATCACATGCCTTCATTTTAAAATTTAAAGACTGCTTATTAAGATGATCTTAGACAGACAGTAACACTATAATTATTGTTACAACAAAAAAATCCAAATCCCAGTTTTCTACCCTTATATCTTTTATCTATCTACCCTTACAGCTACAACTAACCCGTAATCATGTAATTATCAGAAACCACTGACTGCTCATGGAGCCATCTTCATCTGCCAGGGGCTGATTTTGCACAGTGCCACACTATTTGTGCATTTACGGCGCTGTTATGGAGGTGCTATGTGCTCTTTGACCTTTTGTTATGTCACTTCCTGCCAGCACCAAGATAGAGAAGGAGAAGAAAGAGCATGCAAGGCAGCATGGGATGATCAGGACAGAAATCAGTGGGGCGGAAATCGCTGAAGAGATGGAGAAGGAGAGGAGATTCTTCCAGCTGCAGATGTGTGAGGTTAGTCGGACTAATGATTGCATCATCAGATTGCAGGTTGTTTAAATATGTTTACTAACAAGTAATTTTAAATATGCAATGAAAATGACTGCACAAACAGGTACCACTTCCTGTAAATGTACTTCTTTGCCAAACGTAGATTAAAGGTTGGCTATCTCAGAATTTGTGTTTCTTTGTAATGGTCTGTACCTCTTTGATGTTTTACTTCACTAAAGCTTTCCTTGAAAGATGAAGTCTATTTCTTACTTTGAAGTGTGTAGATATGAGATGAAAGGGCCAATGTACATGTTTGAGATGGAGCCGTGTAGTTGCCGTTCCCTCTGAGTGAACCGGGCCCTCACCCTGTCGGACTAAATCTGTATTCAATATGGTTACAGTATCTCCTCAAAGTCAATGAGATCAAAATCAAGAAGGGGGTGGACCTGCTGCAGAACCTCATCAAGTACTTCCACGCACAGTGCAAGTAAGACCTACAAATCCTTTACCCAATTAAACTGCTTTGGTTTCCAGTGAATCATAAAAGTTATATTCCAGTATTTTGGTTTTGGTTTGTGATAACCCAATTTTGTCATGTGAGCAGTTTATCCAATTTAAGGCACTCAAATGTAAATGCAGACCCATGTTGTGAAAATTCTGTGACGCTAATGTGCGTCTGCTATGTTAAATTTATGTGCTTGCTGTTCAGTTTCTTTCAGGACGGGCTGAAAGCCGTGGACAACCTGAAACCTTCCATAGAAAAACTGGCCACAGATCTGCACACGGTGAGAAAACCCAGCACCTCTGGTATCTTCCTTCCTTCACTTGACTTTATGATGTTTATATCACATATGAGTCAAATATATTTCTTCGTTGTTCTTTCCCCCCTGTTTTCTCGATCTTTCTTTCACTACAGATAAAGCAGGTGCAGGATGAGGAGAGGAAACAGCTGACTCAGTTACGAGATGTCCTCAAGTCAGCGCTACAGGTGGAGCAGAAGGAGGTAACGCACACATACAAACACACACGGAGCTGAAGGTCCTCCACGACCTTTCAGTGTCAAAGAACGTGTCACTCAAATATCACATTTTAATCCTAATTCCTATAGCTCTGCTCTAAAATCAGATTATATTTGATAGAAACAATCTTGAACTTCACAACTCTTTAACTTTCAGCCTTGTGGTTTGTACTAGTGTGGGACTCTATCAGGATTGGAGGTTCACACAACAATGTATCAGCTGATTCAGGAGCACCTTCAATGTGCCTTGAAAAGGCTGAGCTGGTTTCAATTTGTTTTACATTTTCTCTACAACACAAATGAGTGAACATGAAATGAGCCCCGTGCTCAATGAGCTATTAAATAGCAATAAAAACTATTAATAACAGTTCCCAGTCTCACCTGAAGATTCTTTTCTCCTTTCCTTCTCTGCCTTCATCTTTTGTGAAACAAGTCTAGGAGAGTAAGTGGATTTCTTGAAAAAAAAAAATGAAAAGATTTTGTGGTTGGTTGCATCCTGTTTTCATTGTGGTGTTGCTTCAGTTGTAGTGCTAAAACACTAGTTTTGTTTCTGTTCTATTTCAGCAACAAATCATCCATGTTTCTGTTCACATATGACATTGCTATGTTTCAGTGCTTCGGTGCATTTCAGTTGTGCTTTTTATTTTAAGTGAACTTTCAATGAGAAAAGCTGGAGCTGAGGGCTGCATTCCTACTCTTCCAAGATTATGCTGTTGGCTGTGTGTGTGTGTCTGTTGTCTGTGTCTGTGTCTGTGTGTGCTGATAACGGCACACACCAATTAAATCATTAGAGCCCCGTCAACGCCTGCCTTCAGATGTCGTCCTCCGTTTCCCGTAGTGTTTACAGAAAGGAAATTACATCACTGACACAAAAATCTGGCCTTTGTTTGGTCCTTGTTGTTGTTCCATTGCAGTCAAACCTGAATATCCAAAACATAAACCACGTTAAATTTAATATAGTTAAGCATAAATCTCCTAAATTATTTTATTCCTCTCAGATTTGCTTCTGAGACTAAAATGCTAATGACAGCTTTTGGGCACCTGCAGATTCTGTTTCTCTTATGTGATTTTTCTCTTATTTTCTTATTCCCATGTGTAGAAAGTCAATCAGGCTCACAGCAGCAATCTTCCTTTTGTTGTCCATACTTGCTCTGAAATACTCGGAGGAGCAGGAGACCCAGAAGCAGAGCGTAAATTAGAGCCATTTAACGCTTCAGTAGCTCCTTGACTGCTTTGTGGATTTGCAAAACCTATGTGCAGCGCCTGCTTTTTTAGTTTGTTTATATATTTGCATAAAGACTCAGATATGTTGTCTCTTAGTTGTTTGTGTTGACTTTCCCCAGGATTCCCAGGTACGGCAGAGCACCACCTACAGTCTGCACCAGCCACAGGGTAACAAGGAGCATGGCACAGAGCGCAGCGGCTGCCTGTACAAAAAAAGTGATGGGTGAGTTTTTAAAAATAACTGAAGATGAAGATGAGTGAGAAC
>JAPMOB010172917.1:0-11279 GCA_029875015.1 Lepomis gibbosus
CTATCTATCTATCTATCTATCTATCTATCTATCTATCTATCTATCTATCTATCTATCTATCTATCTATCTATCTATTAGGATCACCATTAGCACCAGCACAAGCATTGGCTATCCTTCCTGGGGTCCATTCAACTGTATGTTCATAATAAAACATTGACTATAGCTTTTACATGTTCTCCAAAACTGCACCATGTTACTGGAACATCTCTCTAGCAGGCACATCTCAAAATAAAAAGTGCTCTAGGCAAGGCTACTGGACAGAGCTTCCCGCAGAGTGAACTGTAGTGGGGGAAAAAAGAATAGGGATACATTTCCCTATTCAAATCTACTTCGGCAACAGTTAATTTACCTAGACAGCGTTCACAAGTGAAGTCTGTGTGGGAAACACGTAATTACAAATAGCGAGCATTGTCTTCTTCCAGGCTGGCAACATGTTTGACATGCTTGTCTGTGGCAATAGTTGGTTACTGTGCGTGTAAATTTAACAGGTGCAGGATCGGATTACATTTACATTTATTCATTTAGCTGATGCTTTTATCCAGAGTGACTTACAATTGCTATACATGTCAAAGGTCGCATGCTTCTGGAGCAACTAGGGGTTAAGTGTCTTGCTCAGGGACACTTTGGTGGATGTGTCGCAGTAGGAATCGAACCTTAAAAGCATGTATATTATCCAATGCAGCACCGCCACCCCCTCCGATATTTGACACTGAATGACCCCCGGTCACTAGTCATGGCCAATCAAGTTAAAAAAAAATAGGAGCAATAGTATGGAAACCCAAATATTTTCCCATACTTTCTTCTATTTTTTCCATACTTAACTAGACCTAGACTAAAATCAAATTCCACGTATCAAACGGCGTAGGATCCCTGTATGTATTGATTCAGTAACAGTTGTTGCAATACAAGGTAATAATGTTGCTGTTCTTATGTTATAATCGTGTTAACTGTCTAAGAAAAAGTAGCAGCAGACACTGCCTTCACCAAACATGCACATTATAGGTGAAACATGACACACCTACACAACTGTAGAAAGCATACTTACGAGCTGAAACCCTGCCAAGTCCAAGACACTGTATCCTAGAGGAAAACATAGAGAGGAATGCATCAAGCTTTACAAAACATTAAGACTGTGTTGGAATGGAATATACATTGTTGTGTGATACAGCTAAGATTATATTGTTGGCTAACAGTTCTCTTTGTGACTGTTTGCATTTCAAGTCCGACAGTTCAGCCAGTCAAATTCATAAAAACTGAAATGGCCAACAACAATACCGAAAAGATGTGCAGATGCAGCTTACTGATAAATCAATGCATATTCATTATTAATACTGTAAGTGTATGTACAGAATGTAGTACAGTGTTGTGGGGTCTCTATTAACGCCTTGATGCTTGAATTTTTGTTTTCATTTGTTTTCAAGCTGATGCTAAATTAAGTGGAGATGGGTAATTTGCCATTAGAACGTAGAAAAGATAAAATTCGGGTTGCAATTCATGATGCAAATTAACGACAACAGGCATAAATGAAAACTCAGCACAAAAGGTTCCTAGGTACATAGTGAATAAGCACAAACAGGCTTTGAGGGAATACATACGCTATCTCGGCTGCAGCCTGTAAGGAAGCGGTGTGATCACCGCCAATCAGCCTTAGGGGGTTAAGATTGCTCTCAAGACGTGAGGTTAAGTATATTGATGCTGCATTACAACCACAATAACTCACCAGTTTGTTGGGATATCTCATAAGCACAGGCTGCACTGGTACCCCTGGGATAAAGGCACCTATAGGTGGGGAACACACATCATCATGGAGACTGTTATTTCTCATTATGAACGAATGGAAGCTAAACTAAACTGACACCCCCATTCTCCCACCTAACTCACAACCACTTTTGTCAGCATCAGTTGACAACAAGTCAATGCACAAACCACATCACATAATAAATGACTGATTTGGAGCAATGTAGTATCATGGATTATAGATTTAAATTAAGTGAAAATGCTAGATGCACAGATGGAACCGTCAGCAAATACACTCACTGGCCACTTTATTAGGTACACCTTGCTAGTACCGGATTGAACCCCCTTTTGCCTTCAGAACCCTACCATCTGAATGTTGCAGCTGAAATATTTCTCATCAGACCAGGCAACATTTTTCCAATGTTCTATTTTCCAATTTTGGTGAGCCTGTGAGAATTGTAGCCTCAGTTTCCTGCTTTTAGCTGACAGGAGTGAGGGTGGTCTTATGCAGTTGCAGCCCATCTGCTTCAAGGATCGATGTGTTGTGTGTTCAGAGATGGTATTCTGCATACCTTGGTTGTAGAGTTATGTTATGGTTATTTGAGTTACTGTTGCCTTTCTGTCATCTCAAACCAGTCTGCCCATTCTCCTCTGACCTCTGGCATAAACAAGGCATTTTCGTCCACACAACTGCTGCACACCGGATGCTTTCTCTTTTTCGGACCATTCTCTGTAAAACCTAGAGATGGTTGTGCGTAAAAATCTCAGTAGATCAGCAGTTTCAGAAATACTTAGACCAGCCCGCCTGGCACCAACAACCATGCCAAGTTCAAAGTCACTTAAATCCCCATTCTGATGCTCGGTTTGAAATTCAGCAAGTTGTCTTGAACCACGTCTACATGCCTAAAGGCATTGAATTGCTGTCATGTGATTGGCTGGTTAGCTATTTGTGTTAACAAGCAATTGAACAGGCATACCTAATAAAGTGGCAAGGTGAGTGTAGTTGCTTGATGTTTTGAATTTTTCTTTTGTCTGTTAAAATGTTTCTTGTATTTAACATGGTTTTACATTTACATTACAGTAAATTCACATATATCTTACCTTGTTTGAAAGTGATAAGACATGAACGATTTGTACATGTTCCCTCTGGAAATATCAGAACCTGTGGAAGAAAGCATTATTCATTACTAAATGTTAAAATCAGTAAAAATGCGCAATGCTTGTGAACTAACTGTACTTGTATTAGACCATTGGCTAACTCTCTCATAGATAAAAAAGGAAACCTATACATACAGCGTGATCCTCTGAAACTGACAAAGGAAACTGAAACCAAACTAATATCCGTCTTGTGATTTTTCTGAGGTGACAAGCTCAGCACAAGGGATCTCCGCAGCTATAGTCCATGCTAATACCAGATTAATATTAGAGCCAGTTATGCTTGGGGGGAGGGGGGAGGTTGTGTTGTGACAGACCTGTGGCCAGTGGCCTCCTGACTTTGCTCTGCTGTCAATCTCTTGGATTGTATTCTTCCTGGAGTCTGGATCCTTTCTTGACACCAGCACTGGCTGAAGGCAACGCACAAATCCTGCAGAGAGGGAAAGACACACAATGCACACACTAATTATTTTTTGTCATATTCTTCACTGATTATATTTTTATGTTCAGGCCTCATTTCATTGCATTGTTTTAATAACATTAAATAGGGCTGGGCAACTTCATTAAAAGGTCACTTGCTGATAATATCACTATTACGTCAGTTACCACACACACACACACACACACACACACACAGGAGGTTGAGAGAATGAGAACGCCCCCACAAACAGATAAGCCCCTACTTCCTTTTACTGGCACAGTAAAGCAAATGAAAAGTGTCTTACTGCCAAAAATGGGTGTAGCCAGGTTCTCAACACGGGAGACGGTGGAGGGTAGGCCTGCAACAATGCACACAATCCCATCAAAAAAGGTGGAGTGGGGGGCCACAGCTAGGATGGGGGCCTCGCTGCTGCTGACCTGCTTGCCCTTGACGACCACTCTGAAGCCCATGCAGAAGTAATAGGCTCTCCCCAAGGCAGCCATCACGCACCGACACATGAACCTGGAGATGACCAGAAAGTTTCAGAGTATTGAATTTTTAAAAATTTTGCTAAAAGCATAAATGATTTTAGATATTTCTGAGCATGTTTTGTTACACCGTCTTTATGACTGATCATAACGTCCGGCGCCATTATGGGGTGCATAATATCAGTATGTTTTTTTAACAAGTGAAGTAATGGAGTTGTTTCAGTAACAGGAAGAGTTGCATCATTTTGTACACAAGAATGTTCCTGTTAGCTGTGGAACTGTGCCTTGTGTATTTAACTATCTGAACAGTTTAAAATGCTTTGGTACTTAAGAGGTAATACTAAAATCCAACCAGTACTGTATACATTTTACATTTAATATGTCAATGTCAATCTATAAATTATGTTTACTTGCATCTTGTATTCATACTGTGCACAATGTTAAATATTTCCAATTGGATGACCCATTTAATCAATTTACATAATAAAAATATGCATTAGAAGATGAAATTGTGTTTTCTATTTATAAAGAGGCAAAATCCCTTTTTCAGTTCCTTTCATTAAGCCCTGCTAATACCACATGGCTTTCTGAGAACTGAGCTTAATGCTTGTGGTGCATATGGAATCTAGGAAGCATGATTCGGCAGTAGTACGGGCAGCTGCACATTCTTCAAGTCCTGTCAAGAACTGTTGTTTACAGAAAGTGCTGCCTTCGCTGATTTTACTGCGCAGTTAGCCAGGTTCTCCACACAGGAGACGGTGGAAACACACTGCCTTTGCTGCTTCTTGCTTTAGTAAAATTCACTATTTCAGAACAGTCCAACTCAACATATTTTTGTTAAATTTCAACATTCTCCTTCACCAATAGATACAATTAGTATGCTATAGATGGGAGGGCTGACCTGCGAAAAAGGACATGTTTAGCAGCCAACTCCCTCTTTGTAGGTTTAAGTGTAAATGGTGTCACAATGTTCAGCTATGCAGTTGCTTTGCAAACACGAAATGTTTGCACAACACCGCCTTGGTAGAAGTAAAGTAGTATAGCAGTAGAAGTGGAAGTACAAAATGAGGTCCGTGTGGGCTTCTGACACAATCTGAGTAACCATACAAACATTAGGTCAAGCTCAATTTACGGGAGAAAACAAGTTTAAAATATATATAAATTTCTGTATGTAAATAAAACTGATGTAAATAAGGAAACTGTTAAGAGTTTTAAGTGACTGAAGTGATTTTGTGTCAGATATCAGAAAGGTTGTGGCTTTTGATGCCAGTCTGGTGTGATCTGGTAACCGCCCCCCCGGGTGTGGAAGGCTGTGATGCAGTGGGATGTTTGTGTCCTATTACCGTCTCCAGCCCATTGGTTCCACAGCTCCTTTCAGAGGATGCTTGAAGGTTATTATGACAGCCACTGGCCATGTCACCATGAGAACCAGGGACAGAAGGATGGCACGAATGGGGACCAGGAAGATACCCAGCAGGACACACTGCATAGAGAGAGGGGTACACACACACACACACACACACACATCATTTACAGTCCTTACACCATGCAGGCAGAATACTGTCAGAGGTAACCCTGATTGTTCACATTCCTCAGAGCAGAAATGTGCACGAGTCTGAAAATCCACACCATCGCTGGGCAGCTTTCTAGAAAGCACACAACGGCTCTCATTGTTTGTGCTGCACATAACGAGGCTTTACAAGCCGATTGTCAAATCCCCTTTGGAGAAGATTACAGGCCCTGGTTACACAGCAGTGTGTATGTTTGTGTGTGTGTGTGTGTGTGGGCTATAATCTCACACGTCGGAGTCGTTTTGCCAAAAACGCTGACTATATTCTTCAACAGCTTGCCATCAGCGACACTGCCCATTTAATTAACTCATAACCGCCATACTCACTTTTATTATAGTCGCTTTGGTTAGTTTGGTGTCTTGAATAAACGGGTTGATGACCGCAGGCAGGAGCAGAGACTGTTGCCTCGGCAGGGCGAATACTCGCTGTGGCGGCATCGCAGTCCGGTGAACGAGGAACACAGGCAAATGTTTTAGTCGAGGCTCCGTTATGTTATCATCTCACTTCCTCAACTGGGACCCTGCGCGCTAATTTCCCACCATATCACACGATCATGCGGGCTACCGCAGACACAAGCAAGCGACAGAGGAATCAGGACTTGCGTTTTTTCAAGCTCCACCTCCTACGTGGTAGCAGCGGGGCTCGAGTACAATCGGTTTATTTTTAAAGCTTGCATCCAGTTTTGCATCAGTTTCCACCCAATCTGTGAGCCCTCATTATACGTGCCACCTTATTTGTATTTCTAAATATAAGAAATCAGATAAAATGTTAAAAAAGCCAAAAATGGTGATGTGACTGTGCGTGTGAAATTACTACTGGGGTTTTATAAATGCGTGCTGAACGTAAATCCAAATATACGAGACGTAATGCAGAAATAGGGAATAAGCCTAGATTTCAAGGGGTTGATGTGACATAGTTATTTACAAGCGCTCATAAATGTCCACAAGATGGCGGAGTTTCATTAAAAAATAAATTTGGTCCAGCCCTAAAAAGAAAGCCTTCTTTCCTTTTAAGATTCGTGGAAAGTGTTCATCTAAGTACTGTACTTTGCTTTCATTTCATGCTACTTCATACTTGTACCTTATAATATTCTCGTGAAATATTGTAGGCTACTTTACTCCTCTATCTAGCCTGCTTTGCAGAACAGGCCTACTACTTTAGAATTACATTTTCCATAAAAAAAACGTGGAATATAGAGCAGTGTTATAACAACCCAACAATATAAGCTACAACAAAATGACATACACCATCACGTCATATTTCTTAATCAAATAATAGCCTATATAAAAATATAACACTAACAAGGTCTATGCTATCTGCATTAGAAGTAGGCTACAAATACTCACTGATACTGCACTGTACTGATAATTCTTTTACTTTTACTTGAGTAATATTTTGAATGCATTTTCTTGAATATTTTTACATTGTACAATTGCTGCTTCTGCGATACTCAAGTGAACTGACAACCTCTACCCTCACTGTTATTTGGATGCTGAATTCACAAGCTTGATGGTGAATGCCCATAATTATGTATTTATTTATATCACCCACTTCAGTGCTTTCTCAAGAAATTATCACTGATCCACATTATATTGACCATCTTTATTGATGACAGTAACAAAGTGCACAAGCATTAAAAAACAACATACACACTCAATGACTGTAGAGAGAGAAAAAAAGACTATAAAAAGATTATTAAACAATACTACTGTGGTACTCTTGTCATGATTCCATCATGCAGTAAACCAATACAGCCTCTAGAGGCAACCTGTGCCTTTAATCTTTCTGTACCATTAGTGAAGGGAAATGCAACATGGAGTTGCCATGAAAATCGTTCGGTCTCCATGTTGAGCAGATCTCTTGGATAGTCCTATACAAAGTGCTAACCATTTGAATAATAATGTGTGCCTGCAAATACTACTTTCTGACATCCAGAGGATATGCATATAATATGTATATAGGACTATATGCGAAAAGCAATCTCTAAAGCACCATTTTCGGTCAAACACATTGTGCAAATTCATTTTTTCAAATGTATTGTACAATAATGAGAATATTACTAAATTAAAAGTGATACATTTATAAAACTGCACTTAGTACACTGAACATCGAAGTTATTCTAAGCCAACAGGAAATCCTCATATGGTGTAAAACAACCTTTCAGAATTAAATTTGCATAAAACGGCAATATCTCACAGCACAGTATAGCACTGCGTTCAATGCAGTGTGGACATACCTGATGTCTGAGTTTTTTATAAAACAAACAAAAAACTATAAAACAATAAAACGGGGTGTACATATTGTAATAAATTTGCAACAGCATAAAAAATTAAATGTCAATATCACACAGTAATATAGCAAATACCCAGTTGCCTAGGTTCAGCCTGCGTATAAGGTCCCGATCTGCCTTTCTACAAAGCTGGAGGCTGGAAGGGACATGTCTCCCTCAGAAGTGTGCAGAGTTGCCAGGATAAAAACTTACAACAGTGTGCACTGCAGCGACCACAAGTTGTGTGCGATACTATGGCAATGCTCTGATGAGGCCAGATGTCATTGCAGGAACTAGACAATTGTGAGACATTTTGTAAATGCTCAACAACCGAGCCAGTCCTTTGTGATTTCACCCAACTTGACAATCTTCAAGCTGCTGTCTTCCAGTTTGAAATAGTGGTTACCTTTGAAGAAGTAGCTGTAATCTGTGAAAGACATGCACAATGCATACTGTTTAAAATATTTGCAGACGTTTCCATTTAAAATTGCTTGAGTAAAAAAGAAAAGCTTTGTACTACCATGTAATAACAGTGAAACAATAAAGATTCCATACTGTATTAGCATAAAGACTGACAGTATAATCAGTCTTAATCGAAGTGATGAAGATTAAACCATCCAGTTAGGCTCCGTTGAAGCCACTCTCTCTGAATCATGCTAATCAGGAAGCATACAGAGGGACCTCTGTAGAGGGGGACAGACTTGCTTTATATAAATATGTTTGTTCACTGTGTGGGGAAGGAGCTATGTGATGCTTACAGTAATGTGTGTATTTTAGGGGAGCAGTGATGGAAAAATCCCTGGTTGCTTGCCATACACAAAAATTTGCATACTACCTCTAACCTCAAGGATACATGGCAGACATTTACCAGTGGTGTCATGATGAAATTAACCACTATATATTTCTTGTACTCTAGCTACAATGCCTTACTCACCAATGAATAAAGCTAACATAAGCTATCATCACTCAGGCACATTAAAGCATGAGAGATATTAAGCAACTGGTCTCTCTCTCTGAGTGTCTTCTCTCAACATCAGACCACAGATGACTCCCTAACTTCAAAATTACTCCCTTTGACCTTTTTTTTACTTCCTCATTTTCTTTGAACAGTCTGTTTCTCTAAACTGTTTATTTCTGGCTAAATGGATTTTTTTGCTGGGTTGTTGAAATTTTATTAACAGAGGCACAGTGCCACACTAGCTCTAATCCAGCTATAACTGAAACGCAGCAACCACCACAAATTTTTTTCCCCCCTTAGGTTAGGTAAGACTCAAACAAAGTTCTAGGCTGATGATGCATTTTGGTATTTTGTCGCTATTCTTTGATATACAAACATCATTGTTTTCACATTTTAACGAGGAGGGTAATTGGTTCATTGGTGTGGCATTTGTAAAAGATTAGTTTATGTTTAGTTCAGAAAACAATGTGGACACTAATTCACTTTTTAGACACGCTAGCGACATGGACCTAGAGATGGCAATGCATGTCAGTCATTTGGTCTGGACTGAAATATCTCACTATTGGATAGATTTCCATAAAATATTGAACATGAATTGCCACCCAGAGATTGAATTCTACTTACTTTGGTGATCCTCTGACTTTGCATCTTGCGCCATCACAAGACTTTTTTGGTTTTGAGTGAAATGTGTCAACCACTATCAGATGGATTGCCATGAAATTTGTTACAGACATTCAGGCCCTCCTCGGGATGAAATGTATAATTTCTGTGTTCCTGGGACGTTTATTCTAGCATCCTTGATGAGAACAATTTTTTATTTTTTCCAATAATTTGGAAGTAATTGCCACCACCCCAGCTGTAGTTTTTGTTTAGTGCTAATTAGCAAATGATAGCTTGTTAACATGCTAAATTGAGATGGTGAAGAATGCTAGCATTGTCATTGTGAACATGTTAGCATATATCTCAAAACACCACGGTGCCTAAATTCAGGCTCTCAGATCTTCTTGCATGGCTGTAATCTATTAATTTGGCTTGAAACCAGTGCTGCTTAAAAATCTGATTGAAATTTATGGTATAATGAAAATGGTTTTCAGTAATATTAAGTATGTATAATTTGTAGCACAGGACCACGATGGAAATATCCTATTATGGTCCTTTCATTCATAAACTCATGCTGCTAGCTTCTTATAAATTTACAAATGATGTGATAAAGAAAGATTTTTACCAATGCCATTAAGACTGAAGGCAGCGTCTATGCCATCTGGGATGCCATTCCAGGAATCACCAATAAGTTTGGGGAAGCCAGGATCCATTTTCTTCTTGTCTTCATCATATCTGTACACATAGTAAAAGTACATTTGTAGAATCCTTTAATGGGTGCTTGACAGTTCCCTTCCACACACACACACACACACACACACACACACACACAATCACAATCATAAAAACAGTTAGTGAGCAACACTGTGAATCCCCATGTTGCACAAGGGCTTGCATAGCTGTTGTGGTTTACAGTGCGGCATAGGTCAGACTAAATGCTAACTAGATCCAGATGTAGCCCACTGCTGCAATAAGAGGCGATGACATCAACAGCATGTGCTAGGGTGTGTCTCACAAGAGTTTTAGGCTCACAAAGGTTTGCATAAGCTTTTGCTCCTCCTCACCTCCAGAATTTGTCCCCAGCAAACAAGTATGTCTTCCTGTTCTTCCTAAAGTTGAAGGCAGCATCGATTTGCTGCAGGTCAGTGGGGAGGTCAAGGCTGGAGAGTCTTTTGGGATAGCCTTTCTCCAACTCATCTGCTTTGTAGACCCAAATCTCGTTGCCTGGGAGGGAAGAGTAAGTAACAAAGTAGGACAATAGCTTAAATAACACTGGAGACATGTGTTTTAATGATGCAAGGAACAAATATATTAACCCCCAACAGCCATACCAGCTCTGCTGTTAATGTCTTCAAAGCTGACAAATATATTATGTAAATGTCATCAGTATTCAGGAAAGTTGTCATATTAATAAAATGCAAAGAAGGTATCATAAACCACTAATAACTATGGTGGAGTATCTCAAGTGTCCCAAAAGTGCACACAGAAGTGCTCAGCCAACATTCCTGCTTCTCCTAATGTTTCAGTTCGTAGAAACGCCTGACCGTTAACTGAAAAGCAGCCAAACGGTAAAAAAGTGACGACACCTCTTCATTACTCATGGAAGTGGAACTATCTGTTTCTCTGATGACCAAATAAGTACAGGGATAAACAGGGTGCACAGTTTGGCTAATATGGCTCAATATTCAGCTAGGTATAAATGGGCCATTTCTTTACAGTTTCTCATTTTCTGCGGCATACCTGAGAAGAACACTGTTTTTTCATCCACTGGGTTTTCGTAGGCAGCGTCTATCTTGACAGGCAGGTCTGGCCAATAGGTGGCCACTAGCATAGGACCGTTGGGTTTGCTTCTGAAGTTGACTGACCTGAACAGGAACCTGCCAGAAAGAGAAAGAGTGGGTGAACCATCGTAAGGTTGATGAGCTGGGGATCAAATGAGAGTGAGAGTGAAAGGGGGTAGAAGGGGTGATGAGAAGGTGGGGGGAGTGTGTGTGTGTGTGTGTGTGTGTGTGTGTGTGTGTGTGTGTGTGTGTGTGTACATGTGTGTGTGTGTGTGTGTGTGTGTGTGTGTGTGTGTGT
>JAPMOB010172992.1:0-19000 GCA_029875015.1 Lepomis gibbosus
CGGGAAGGTTCATTTTTGCACGTGTGAAATAATATAATGTGCTCGTGAGAATGTCTTACACGCTCACAACATATGACATATAAATGACGCCATAGATCAGGATGGCAAAAACAATCTTCATGTCAATGCTTGCCACCCATTGACATAATGCAACCTGTTACGAGGTTGTTACTGTGGTAGCCTAGGGTCATTCCTCAGCCATGCTTCTTGTGGATAGGTTGGTGTAGATGGTGTAAATTCTTGCACCATTTTCCAAGCATGCACTTGACTGAACAGGGAAGCATCCTGGACATGTTGCCAGGGGCTCCTATGATATTCCTACAGGGATTTAGATTAATAATTATCCTGTGGTATTTCCCTTTACATTTGAATCAACAGGGGATTGAACTTTAAGACTTTTTGGCTCAGGAGGTAGTTTGGGTTGTCTACACATTGCATGGTTGGTGGTTCCCCAAGTTGCCCCCAGTGGCTGAGCCAGCACCTTAAATAGTGTTCCAATGTACTCATAATTAATGTCACTGTACATTGAATGCCTTTTGGGCTTTGGATTGATAGTCAGGCAAAACCAGCAATTTAAAGGCGTCACATTGGGCTCAGGAAACTTGTGATGGCTATTTTTCACCTTTTTTCCTGGATTTTTGTAGACTTAACAGCTAATTTATATGGATATTTCCACAGTTGTTCCCATTTCCTATGGCTTTAATTACTCTTCTTCATACTGCTTTTTTGTGCAGACGTGTTGATTTTACACTGGGTACCTTAAAGCAAGATGCTGACTAGTCAACACACAACCTACAATATGAGGATGATTGCAGTATTTCAATTTAGTTCAATTCAATGGGGCCATATTGGCATGGGAAACAGATGTTTTACATTGCCAACGCAAGTGTAGGTCTAATTCCAAACACAGACACACTGGAACAGAGCACACTTGTGTTAAAAATTGCAGATTGCACAAATCATTATCTCACCAAAACCAAATTTCTGCAAATAAAGCCATATTTCAGGAAGACGTATTTCTAAGGAATCTGAATAAACAAACAGTTGCCTTTGAATCCCAATCAAACCAAGACAACATTACACAGCCATGAATCACAGTCCAGCTCATAAAAACCCCATGTTTGGTGCCAGAATGCTTTACTCAGCCAACAATAACCACCATTGATCTATCGAAAAAAGAGCTTTATTTCACTGTGGCCTACAGACATTTCACAAAGCAATCATATACATCAAATTTAGGGCTTAGCTGAAAAGAATGACGTCGCTATGCCCCATTTTATAATTTTCCTGTTCGATTATCCCAAGTCTTTTTTGAAATGCCACATTTTCTCGCTAGTGTATGGATACGTATTCATTCCGGCAGAATGGGCGCCTATTACATGCTTTCAGAGGCTGTGACAGCAGCCTTCAGTGAGGAAGCCAAACACTTCACAGCTCAGACAATGTACCCAGGCGGACACGCACACACATACACACACACACACACACAAGCATGTACTTGCTCCAAATACACCCGAACCCACTGACACAATGCACATCGACGAGATGAAAGGGCCAATTTATCAAACCACCAGCAAAGGCCGGCCCGAGGATGTATAGTGCCAGCACTGGTCTGGAGAAAGATGGCAGGATGTGCCTGTGTGTGTAACTTTGTGTGACTTTTCTTTTTTTTTCTTTGCCTTGATAGTAAAGTTGTTCCTCCCAACAAAACATGCACTTTTGCCTTTGAATAATTTTCCCAGGTAAAATGTGTCACCTTTAACGCTGATGCTGGCTGATGCTGGCTGCATTACAAGAGCATTCATAGTTCTTGTGACTGTCAGGTGCTTTGGTGTAAAGAACACAAAGTGTGTGCGCTAGTTTGTTATAAAGCGATGGAGAGAGGAAGAGAGGGAGGGAGAGATGGTGCTGGGGTCTGTTCCACGTTATTTCTCATTAAACTGCAAGATCGATGTTCATTCTCAGAGCTTTACAGCATTTACAAGCCCAAACTAATCCACTATTAGAGAGCCTGACAGAGCTGTGGAGACGGCACAGAGCAGTGCCTGGAGAGTGGCTGTGTCCAAATGAAAAAAGAACAACACAGAAAACATTGTATATTCTGTGTTTCTTTCTGAACATCTCACAGGGTTTGCACAGCACAATGTTGTGTAAGGATGTCCTCACTGCAAGGCATTGATCAGTTGCAGGATGTTGTATGGTCTTGAAACTATTTGTCTTTCTAAGGGGAGACAGAGCGTTAGAGACAGGGACAAAGATAAATCGAATTTAATTTAGAACTTGATATTTGACAGTGACAGATGTGTTGCATGCGCTGATACTAACCAAAATTGTACAGTGACATGGTGGAGGCTCTTCCTGGACGGCAGCTACAGCAAAACAGTATGCAGTGACATTTTATTCTCTTTGACAAGTTATATTTCCAGATTTTGCATGCTGCTCGATTGGTGTGACAGATCCTGATCACAAAGTGAGGAGCTGCATGTCTACCATTTCTTTACTATGGTCTCAATGAATAGTCTCAAGGGTAACTACGGTATTTGTAAACCTGGACCCTATATTCACATGTTTTTTATCTATGTGACTAACTGGGACAACATTTTCAAAAATTGGTCCAGAACTGAGTAAGCACGCTGTAGTCGACAGCAGAGAAAAAAGGTTGCAACGTAATCCTTCCAGGCAATTGCGCCCTGTCAAAGAACATCTACAAAAGTGCTTGTTTTTGTCACTGACAGGCTCAGATAGTTACTATAAGTGTCTGACAACATCATGGTAAGGATTCCTTTAGAGAAATAGACCTTTTAAATAAAAAAGTGAAATTCTTTTTGTTTAACCAGCAACAGTCACGATATTGCCCTCGTCAAAGCCACCACACTCCACTGACGAAAACAGTAATTTTACTTTACAGAACACAGGAGTTGTACGTCTACTGCTACTACAGTCGGTTAGTTTGTTTGTGTTATTGTTTGACTTTGGTGTTTTGGAGGATTAAACACCAAAGTCACACAATAATCTAATAGGTAGAGGCAGTGGTAGACCAGAGAGGAAAATTACTATTTTTGTCAGTGGATTCTGGAGAGTGCAATACTGGACCAATTTCACATAGACATACAGTATAACATGGGAAATATTGTCCAGGTTGAAAAATACCATAGTTACACTTTAAGTGTAACACAATGGTGTAAATGTTTCAGACAAACAGATGCAGATAAGAAAAACATTCTTGAGGATGCACCAAATTATTATAAAACACAAAGCATACTGTAACGCACAAACTGCATAAAATGTAAGCTTTTGGCAATGTTACATTGACCTTCAAAACATACAGCACTGGCAGGACCCCCAGCTACTCCATTACAAATGAAACTTATGGTGGAAAAGCAAAGCCACAGAGAAACTGATACTAGAAGGGCAAAGAGAAATCAGCAGAGATTAAATTGATACACCAGATTTTATTTCCACTTATCCGCTAACTCCCTAGCTGAGGGAGTGTTTATATTTAGACATGAATATGTGTGTGTTTATGTGTGAGGGACGATATTTCAAATGTTAGTCCCCTGATTTTGTGATGTCGGCTTCGGTGGGATGCATCTGTTGGGTTTTGGCTGCTGGGAGACTGCCCCAGTCTGCTTGATACTGCTCCAAGGTCTGGGCAGCCTGCTGCCACTGCCAGTTGGTGGCAAGCCCGAGTGGGGTGGGTTGCCCATTATAGTTGGGAAGAAAAAAAAAGAAGAAGAAAGGCCAGCTCCAAGAATAATGTTCACAAAAGTATTTACAAAACTAAAATGCCTTTGTTTGTCAGAGACACATAAATAGACTTCGACTACTGGGACGTAGACAGTGCCTGAATGTGCGTAATGAGTTAGGAGAACATACAACCATGAGAATATGGACAAATATGTGTTCATGTTCTCTCCAATAAAGTGTTTATTAGTAACAGGTGAGGGGAAATCCAGAGATAGAGATTTGATTTCAGGAGCATCAGCAACACTTACAGCTCAGATCATTTACAAAAGCCATATATAGAGGACAGCTGACACTGAGAGCGTTCAGAAGGAGCTAAATCAACATTAATGTGATCTTGTCACCACCATGAACACCAGACGAGGAAGAAAGTGTGGAAGGAAGAGTAACTGATATCTGCAACGTCAACTCCAACACAAATTCACCCTTGTGATTAATGTCTTCTTCCTTTAGTATCCCCAACTTATCAAAGCAATTTAAACATAAAGCCCCTGTGTTATTTTTATTGTAAAGATGTCAATAAATGTATGTGCCCTATGCCTTGCATAAACACAAGTATGGAACATTTGTATCCACAAACAGCTATCCTTTATCTTCATTCCACAAAACATGTCAATTAATTTACACAAACCCTGCCACTATTAGGTTTATTCATTTTTGAAGTCATTAGCTTTTAAACTTTCAATTTCCTCAGTATGACAAATCAAGAACCAAAGTGACTTTGTGTGACCTGCGACTGCTTTGCTGTGAACATGATTTATAGTCATGTTCACAGTAAACACATCTGTCACTGTACAAACTTGATACTTGTCATCAGATGTCTGGAGTTGTATTTTTACACTAACAACACAGTCTGCAGAATTGGAATATGCCTGAGATTCTGTCACATGTTTTATGTGTGAGAATCAAATTATTTGGAGAGCTGTGAAACAACTCTTCTTATTCTTTTTATACCAACACGTTTTATGATTCAACTCTGCAAATTTCATGGCAACATTTTGCATATCACAACAACGTGAAGTATATCTTCTTTAGTTTTTTGGAAACGCCTTTTCTTTTCCTTCACGAAATAGCATGCTCTAGTCTGGAGTCACAGCCGCTGAAATGGTGTACTTTCCTCATTAGTATATAATCAGAGTCACGAGATTCAGCTTTTGAGCACAATGATTTTTATTGACCTCTTTTTTTATGTATCCTGCTGCCTTGCAAATACTGTCCTCCTTTCTCTGACCCTCTTGTGTACATTGGGTAGCTATGGCCATCTAGAGGAAAAATTAACACAGTGCAATTTCCATCAGTATGTCTTATAACAATGGTTCCCAAATTGGATTGGCTTGTGATACCCTTAAAGAAAGATTAGTCTACTTCTAACCCCTTGTTACAAGTTCTGTATTTATAAAAGTTGTTGTTATGTGACTCTTCCCTCAGATTATTTTCATTTAAATATCCTATATTATGCTCATTTTCATCTTTTGGAATAGTCACTAGTAACTAATGAATGCAGAGCCCCATACATTTCAATGCCAAAAATTGGCAATTATTTACTGATGACTAAAAAATAGTTACTAGTAGGTAAAGATAGTTACTATTAACTAAAAATTTGTTGTATTCAATGCGGCGCCTTCAGTACGTGTTCAGTGACCAGGGCCGTCTACTGCGTCCTATGCTACATACATCCATTCTTGATGTAGATCGGACCAATATGGGACCCATTTAAATACTTTTTAGTGGCCAGAAGAGGTGAAATCATCCAAATTATTTACAAGAAGATTTAAACTGTTAAAAGAGGTCTTTTCCTCTTTATAATCTTGTTAACAATCTTGCGATCCTTAAATTGATCCCCTTAAAGTGTCCCTGAACTCCAGGTTGGGAAGCACTGTGTATACTCCAGCAAGTAACTGCACTAAGTTGGAAACAACTTTAGATTTGAGTAACACAGAAACACAAGTTAATATATTACACAGATTGGGTCCTACAGCATATTAATGCTATTCAATAAACTAATTATGATCAAGATAATCATATAGCAGTGTTTCCCCTAGGATTTATTTCAGCATCGGGGGGCAGGACAAACCCCACCCTCCCCACCCCCCCAGAAAAAATAGTCACACTTCACAAACAAGCGGAGGTGAAGCTAAATTTTTGTCTGAATATAAAACCCCAACACAACATGTCTCAGCAACATTGCTCGTGTCCATGATGCACCTTAGAAGAGAATAGAATAATTTCTCAGTTTAATGTGAGCTTTAGATGAATGTTTTGGTCTTGGTGGGGCTGTTTGGGGGTCCTCCCCCAAGAAAATTTTACGTTTTCCAATGAAAAATATGTAATTTCACATCATATTGGGCCATTATTTTCAGCTAGAGCAGATAATAAATAAATAACAGCCAAAGATCAGTCTACTGGAGGAACTACAACCTTTAGCTCTGGAGAAAGTTATTTGGTTGGTTCTGTTGCTCCACAGTGATTTTACATTGAGGGCACAGCATGTTTTGAGCATCACCCCTAAGCCTTAACGGCAGGAAAACCCTGTTACTTCCTATTACCTGACATCAGAATCATTATACATATAAAGACTGTTCATGTTTGCCATGTTTGCGGATCGCCGCTCCTGAATGCTTATAGCGGAAACACTGTATAGCACATTTTAACATCAATTATTCTGGTTGAGTAAAATGATATTCAGTTTATTAAATAACTACTTAACATACTTTTAAAACATTTTCTCAGCATCTTAATTTTATGCTTAGAATAAGAGGACTGTCTCGCCCCTTGTAGGAAGCAAAAGAAAACACAAGATGGCATTAGAGTGCTGTTATTTTACTCCATACTTGTGGGATAAGAGGAAAGAGAAATGAGAGAGGGAGTGTGAAGTTGAAACCTCAGCAATGTTTTATGACACACAATCAGCTGAGTGCTTCCATTTAAACCAACATTAATTAAATTTATGGCAAATTGAGTTTATATGCTGGAATTGAGTTTTCTTTACTGAAATCACTTTGAGTTGATTTACTCCATCTTTTCCACTTGGTTGCCCATAATTAGATCCAAATGACTCAGTCCTCATTACAGATGTCTCCCTGGAATTTAAACACTCGTGTTGACTTGCTGTGAATCAACCTGTGCTTGTGTGCGAGTGTGTGCCTGGAGGATTGTAATTATGTTACAGTACATATATGCAATGTGGTGTCTTCTTCTCTGTGCTGGTTCTGTGCTGGTTGCTGAGCAGGCACTGTTGCAGCGATGTCTAGTACTTTGCTCCCTGGCCAACAGTCAGTCACAACTGTATGATTCATGAGCTCCTCCATGGCTCTTACCGGGAATGGGCTCACCCTAAACCCTTAAACCCAACTTTCTACCTCATCACATCCCGGCCCTCCACTCCCCGAATCACTTCCGAGTCTTATCTAGATCTCTTTGGTGTATTTAAGCAGGAATACTGTATTGAGACATTGCATTTTCCCATAAGCATCAGATTATAAAGATGCCCACATGCACGTGCACACACACTGACATTTATTTGCATGGTACAATATGTACATAGGCATTCCTAAAATTGACTTTAAACATTAATCTCTCCATCACTATTTCCAAACATCTTGAACTGCAAGCTCTACCTAGGTTCTGTGAATTTCCATTCCCTGTGTATCCATGCCGCTCTGAACAATGACATGATCCTCAAAAGACTTTATGCTAAATCCCCAGAAATCCGTAACAACCACCGGCAAAGTAAAGCAGGGTAACCCTTTCCAACAAGCCATTATTCTCTTTCTTCTAAACAAAGGGGACTCGGCTTTCCAGCTAACGGAACTGAACACATAGTCTTGCGGTTGGAACTGAACAAAAACATTTACAGGGTCTGTATGCTGCAGGGTCCCTGTGTAGTCACAACCAGTGTGTGTTCATGTGTGTGAGACCATGTGCGATTGTAAGCATGTGTTTATATTAATGTTGGTTTGTTGAGGTTTTGACCTGTGCTGACTATTTCCTCTCGGTCAGTCCCCTGCTCCAGTAGATGATGAGATTACAGTAATGGTTTTAGGATCTACCTGGGGCCTACACCAGGGCTCACAGGTACTGAGTGTGTGTGCATACTTTATGTGTGTGTGTATGTGTGCATGTGGGTGTGTTTTTGGGGAAACTTGTGTAAGCTAAATCAGAACAATACAGTGGAAAAAGTCAATAAATTAATTTTACAAAGCCGCCCACCCACATTTACCACACACATAACCAACAACAACAAAGTTCTGACAGAAACAGCTGCACGCAACAATATTTAGGGAAAGGTCATCAAGCAGAATACATTCCACGGAGATATGAAAATGACTTTTCTACAGTCACCTGATCATGTGTGCATCCCAGCGAAAAATTTTGTTGATAAGCTGCAGCCACATGATGTTTCCCTTCACATCTGGTGTAGATTGAGTTAATTGTTTAGGACCAAAAACAACAACAGCAAAAAATGTGTTTTTGCCTAAACTCAAAATGTTGGACATTAAAGGAAAAAAAAAGTGTTTTTTGAAATGGTTCGAGAGTAACAATCAAAACTATGAGCTGAACTTTTAATTGATGGGATTACAGGAATTAAATGTGCGCAGGGGTTTGTGGGATAGTGAACAAAATTGATATTGATGAAAAAGGCATCTTTTTGCATCTTCCAGCAATAAGGTTATATCAGTTACAGCAGACTTCAAAAAGAAAAAAAGACTTGAAGCAAGCCGATTGATTTGACTTTATATGTGTTTAAACGACTTATGTCTTTGTGCATATGGACTCTGATGAAGACACATTTGTGTCAAAACTGTCTTTTTACAAATCAGTCTTTCAATCAAATTATTTGGCTGTACAGCCGGACATATGTGCATGTGACATGTTAATAAATTATATTCATCAATTAACAAAATGGAATAAAACAGAAGGAAAATCAAAATCAAATCAATATTTGGTGTGACCACCCTTTGCCTTCAAAACAGCATAATTTCTTCTAGGTACACTTGCACAGTCAGGAATTTTGTAGGCATATTGTCGGGTGTATGATTAAACAACTATACCAAACAGGTGCTAATGATCACCAACTCAATATGTAAGTTTAAACGCAATCACTAAGTGAAAAAGAACAGCGGTGGAGGAGGCATACAACTGGGTGAGGAACAGTCAAACTTGCTAACGAGATGAGGTTGCAGAAGACAGTTTACTGTCAAAAGTCATAAGCCATGGCAAGACTGAGCAGAGCAACAAGACACAAGGTAATTAATTAGCAAGGTCTCTCCCAGGCAGAAATTTCAAGGCAGACAGGGGTTTCCAGATGTGCTGTCCAAGCTGTTTTGAATTGATGAAAACAGAAACGAATAACTTTAAAGACTAGATGCAATTGTTGTACAAGGAAACTGCAGACACATTCTTCCCTTCACAACTGGAACATGTCCAGCAATGCCATCAGCTCAGAACTATCTACTGTCCAGAGAAGTCTGGATAGAAGTGGAAGACTATGCACAAAATACAACAGCCTTCAATGTTGATAGGTTATTACTTGTGATGTATAACCAATCAGATGCTGTGGGTGGGACACTGAGCGAGACTACAAAGTGGTGACTACAGGCAGCGAGAGGCGGCGACATCAGAGTCAAAGTAGTGCATTCTAAAAATAATTTAACCCTAACTTTTTGCTGATCTGTAAAAATGATCCGTGAAAATGATGTGACTCAAAACCACAGTATGATCCAAACCCTGTGTTTTGTTATCCACTGCACCCCTATTCATTGCAAAGAAGAACAAGGAGTCCTGAAATGATGGTATGGCCCCCAAAGAGGCCAGATCTTAACATCATCGAGTCTGTCTGGGATTGCATGAAGAGAGAGAAGCAACTGAGGCTGCCTAAATCCACAGAAGCACTCGGGGAAGTTCTCCAAGATGTTTGGGCCAACCTACCTGCCAAGTTCCTTCAAAAACTATGTGCAAGTGTATCAAGAAGAACTGATGCTGTTTTGAAGGCCAAAGGTGGTCACACCAAATACTGATTTGATTTAGACTTTACTTCTGTCATTCACTTCAAGCATTCTTACTTTACAGCATTTCTTCCACAGCTGCCTAGAACTCTTTCACAGTCCTCTACGTAAACAAATCAGCTAATAGGCCATATAAAAATAATTTAATTTGCTTCTTTTCCTCTATGCTGATGACCAGTCCAACCTTTTTAGGACAAGAAGCAAAAATTTGTTCTTGACAAAACTTGGTCAAATGGCTTTTGAACTTACCTTGGCTAATGGTATTAAGGAAACATTGGGGGAATTTGATATTTAGAAAGACAGGGCAACTGAAATGAACCCTTTATTGAAGGTGTAAAATGTGATCCATGCAGGCACATTTTCAATTTATTTCTGTTACAAATACTCACTTATTCTTCTTCCGTCTCTCCTCAAAAATTTATACTGTAAATCTGACAATATCACTTCTGAGGAATACTCCACCCTGCTGTGCACACTGGGATCTGCGGTGTATAGTTCTTACCTTGTTCCTATAGGTTAGCCAAATGGTCAATTTGGCCTGACCAAACAGAAAACTTAATATTACACCACAAGTGTTTAAACAGACAGTCTAAGAGAAATGGAAGTGGTGGCTTGTTAAAGCCATCAAACAGAATTACCTGTGAGTGCTATGCTAACCTCACTGCATGTGTACTTTGTGAGATAAATGTGTATGTGTCCATTTGTGTGAGTGCGAAGACTGTTACTCTGTTAATTCAATATCCATCATTTCCTCCAGTTTCCTCCTCCACTTCTGGTGTGTTTTGCCAAGATGTGATTGACATCTTTGCCAAGGCTGTTCTTTCATATGTGTGTTTGTGAGTTTGGCCCTCACTCAATAGGTCTGGTGTCAGTGATTTATGTCTCTCTGGTGGACACACAGGCATCCTGGGAAAAAGTCTGTATACAGTGATCAGCAATGTAATTTCTCTGTGTGTTGTGCTTCACTGATGTCTCAGATGAGTGTGGATCTAAGGGGATCAAGGGGAAAGGCCTGCCTTCCTGCTACAGTACACTTAGGTACACTACATCCATCATAGCTGCTGATAACGAGCGAATTGCACCTGGAGATCCATCATGCAGCAGACTGCTGACCACTCCATCACACGTGCTCTCTCTGTTTGGCTGCTGCTGGGTGTCCTGTTGCTTCACATCTGCCCCTCTGAGGCTGTTCTCAGCATGTTTTATATAACGTAGCAGAAAGCCTCATTTGTCTGTCCACTCTGAAGTTTCCTTTAACTGTAGGACTACTGTGTAGCAACTTCTGTAAAAAAGTTGTTTACATAAAGTAGGGATTTCCGGATTGTGCCTATTATGTTTTGTTTCCTTGTATTGTGTGTGTCTGTGACTGGGTAGATATGCATGAGCACATGGACCTGTGTTTGCCGCTGTGTGGGTATACTGTATATATAAGCGAAGTGCCGTGTGTGTGTTCTGGTCTGCTAATGAAAATCTGTTCCTCACTGACGTGGCATTTGGAACAAGTAACGTTTTGGAACAAGATGTTTTAGCGAGACAGAGACGTGTCATCAGCCAGGGACAGGGTGGAGAGAGAGATTTATGGGGTGCTGAGACTGACACAAGCCTTACTCATGTTGCTAAATGCTCATATGGGCTTGGAGATAAAGAATAATCATAAACACTTACAGCCAAGAACCTCCCAACGCACACATACAATACACAGCCCAATACATACATACTGTAAGCATGCAAATTATACAAATACAGCTTTCACACACCCACATATGACCACACACAGGAACACATTTTTCCCTAAATATTAAGAGGAGACAGGCTTGCCATTCCTCTGTCTACACAACAGTAACACATTTTCAGTGAACAGACAGGAAGAGGTCAGGAAATATATTATATATTTTATTTTTAATTACTGTAGTAGCTATAGACCAATCTGACTAGGACAGTTATGCAAACATCACCCTGTACAGTGTCCTGCGCCTGCAGGCTCTGGTATCCAGAGCCCAGGTGCCTTAGCTGTTCTGCTGCAGCATATGTTGACCATGACGGGCTTCACTGACTCGCCTTAGGCCTGGAGGTCTTCGTTAGCTCCAGATGTGGTCTTTGGACCCCTTACGATTAGGGAATGTAATGGAGGGCCACCTGGACTTGGCTAGTGCCTGCCCAGGGGTCCCAACTGGGCCAAAAGTGAGGGTCATGATTTAGATAGACCAGCGTGTCATTGCTTTTTGATGATGCAATGGGTAGTTCTGCCATGCAAGTGAATTGGTCCGAAGGGTGTTCCAACCATGCTTTATAGGTCCGTAAAGTGCGCTGAGGTGTGTTTTATGGATTGTTTTTAAGCTACCTAATGGTAACCAAGGAACTAGTTAACTCAGTTTGTAGCCTTTTCTTTCCCCTGTCATGTACATGTCCTACATGGAAAGGAAACTACACAGGCAGCTCACATGTGCTACAAAAGCCACAAATTTCTTTAAGGTGTTCTTTTCCTGTGCTTTGATGAAGCTGACATTTTAAAATTATATGATATTCATGTAAGTTTAAATTCAGCTGGCATAAGAACTGCAACTTCTTATGCCAGCTGAAGAGACCTAAAATGAAAAGTTTAAAAAAGTAGGCCAAGTTGAATCAAAGATTATTTCAGCTGAAACCTTAGTATTTGGCAGACTGCTTTTATACTGCAACATCACAAATTGACTAAATCCCTAAAAGACCAGAGCCATTTTATTTTCATATGCAGTGCTGAGTTCGATTAATCACTGGTTTATATATGCAATAACAAAGCCATGAGTGCTCATGTGATGCCACACAAACACACTGAACCATACTGTACGCACACAAGCATTAATATATAGGTGCAGATGCATGCGCATATGTACACATAGAGCAATGCCAGCTAAAACAGGGATATATCAAGACACCTTGGTAAGATTTACTGCTGGACTGTGTCATATGCAACCAGAGGGGTTGAGGGGCACCAGGAGAGTCCACAGGTTTCAATATATTCTCCACGTCTGAGATTGAAAAATGGAACCCACAGTGGACAAGTAAGCACTAAACTTTCACTTAGTCCTCCATTCCCCCATTCATGTCTCTCATCTGTGTCTAATTGGCATTTAGCTGCTTCAGTGGTGTGTGAGAGAGAGTGTGTGTGATCTTTAAGGTCTATCTTTGTGAGGACCAGTTTGAGTTTTAGATCTTGTGAGTGGGGTTGTTTTTGGAAAGTGAGTGCAAACTAGAATTACTATACAGTTTTTGTAATGAGAGATGTCACAAGTATAAACGTACAAATGTGTGTACACATGCATGTGCCTCTGTGCACACTGCTGCACTAGTTCACCCTCATGACAATTTCACAACAAATGTGCTCAGAATCACATTGAAACATTAGTGCCTCAAACCAGCAATGTGTTAATGTTCATGGGTATGTATGCCTGCATGTGTCTTTGTTTGGATGCATTTTAATTAGCCATTACCTGACGCTGACTCATATGCGTGTTTTTGTGCGACTGGAAGCTGCAAGCTCCTTTTATTTCAAGTGACATAGCATTTGAGAGGAAATTAAAAGGAAAATAATAAACCAGACTAAACATGCTTTACCTGTGGGTTTGCATGCGTGTGTTTCAGACTAAACAAGATTCAGGGACAGTAGATGTGGTTTATTTCAGATCTGCAAGTAGCCATTGTGCAAACAAACATGAGGAAATGTGCAATTAGAATAATGAGCACATGTGGCTCAGATGCCGAGGCCAGTGGTGAGCATCTGCAGAACACTGACACCGCCTAACTGAACATTTGTGGTGGACACAGGTGGAATGTGTGTGTACGTATGCATTTGTTGACATATATCTGTAAGTGTGTGCGCAAGTTTGTGTGTGGCGGGGCCGATTTAAGTTGGGACGTCGGCATTTGTTTGCACAGACCGTAATGATTCTGCCAGGCAGCTCTCCCATGGCGGCAATACAGTGGCAATGACACACACACACACTGCTGCCCCCCACCACATTCACCACTGCCTTCCTCTAAGGACATTATTCCCCCTCTCTCTTATTTACTCAGGCCAGTCGCACTGCCATGGCAACCAGCAGTGTTTTGGAGAGTGCTTGTTTAGGGAATGTGTGTCAAGGGACAGATGAGTGAACACATGGGACCCTCTCTGCTTCTGCAGCCACCTGAAAGGGGAGGAAGTGAAATGAGGGGATGGTTGAGGGGGATACCAAAGGGCAGTAAGTTCATAAGCAGAAGACCGGCACTTTTGCATAGCACCTGAACTTTTGTGTACACCTGAAATGTGTATTTATGTACAGTATACACAGGTTACTAGCCTATATAGCCCTACATCATCCCCAAACATATCTGTGTGCTGTGTAATACAGCGGTTTCATTGGCTTTTACTTATTTTAGTATTCCAAAGCACTGAAGCCTACAGCTATGTTGTGCTTATGTCATAAAAATCTTGTGTTTTTGTGAATACTCACCAAATCAGTACAAGGGCTCTGTCGCATGCAATGGCTACAGTGAGTAGGATTTATACGATGCCAACTTCTGTACGAGCTGGTCTGTCAGTGACTGCCTGACTTGGTCCCTGCAGAGCAGTAACTGTTCCCTTTCAGAGCTTAAAGAGCTGAGAATCTTTTGGAGCCACTGAGCTGCCGATTTAGATCTGACCAAGATAAACTTAGCTCATGCCTTCCCCCTGATTAAACCCAAAATCTCATGACTACAGACCTAGAAACAGCTAGGCTGGACAAACAAAAAATTACTACCACTGTCTTACAACCTGCATCTAAACTGTCAAATAGAGAAATCATAATGCATAAATCAATACTCAGGATCGAAACTGTCATTAAACTATATAACAGTAATATCAACATGTGGTAATTAAACACATTAAACAATACACATGGCACTTAAAAAGACTAACTCCAGGAGATGGCAGTCATGTGCAGTATAAATATTGGCTGACAACCATGTATCTTTTAGATAAAGTTTTTATATTTAGTGTCTGATATGTCTGTATGTGAGAAAAGTCCTTGTACATTATGTCTGTTGTGGGAGGGCTTTGAGCAGTGGGTTATTCCCATCCAGCAAAGAATCTGAGGAACGTCTATGGCCTGATGAGGGAACTGGTCCAGAGGTGAGGGTGTAAGTCCTTCAGTCAGAAACTTTGTCTCACTCTCAAACAATCAGATTCAACTATTTTTGCTCATCCTTGTTGGACAGAGTCCATTGCGGTGCTCGACCTGAGTCAGATGTGTGGCTACTTCACACATTGACGGAGGTCTCATTAGATTACCAGTTGTTAGGCACCCTGTGGACAGACGTGCAGTTAGCACAAATGCAGAGCTGATGCCTACTATAACTCAACTTCAAAGCGACCGACTCTTTCGTGTGGTCGGAGTGATAAAACTACCCTTCAGTGTAAGAATGTTAATGATCAGGGCAGCGATGCTTTTGATGGAGGAATATATATAGAGCCAAGTGAGAGCGTGTGAAAGAGTCTAAGTGGGTGTATGGGTGTCGATGGTATTTCACAATAAAGGCTGCATAAAACAGTATGTGAACCTAATACGTAGCATAGTAATACGTGACAAAATGTACGGAGATAAATGGCACTGTAAGAGCTTAATGAAGTATCAATGGAGAAGTCTAGTGTGGCTGCTCTGGGTGCTGGACAAGCGTAGAGGTTACTGCGGGTTTAGAGTGTGCGACCACAGACGCTGATGAATAGAGACCATGTGAAAATGAAGCCTGCTAAGCTGTGTGAGGGGCTAATTCACAGAGCCACTCAGGGGAAATTATGAATCAGATTGTTTTCGACACTACAACTAGAATTTGCGCTCAGAGAGCAAGAGAGAGGGAGAGAGAGAGGCATGGAAAGAATCACAGAGGATTTATGATGTCTGAGCCCTCCTGTGAGAGGGCCTTTCCTCTGACAGGCAAGGAAATACTTCTCCAATCTGTCTCCCTGCTGACACCACTGCGTAACAGACACAAACATGCCCTCCTTAACCCACCCGTGCCCCTCACTTTTCCTTGTGTTGCTCTTCATCTGCCCTGTCTTTAAATCTGCTGGCAATAATGTAGCTCATTGAAAGTGGGGAGAGCAGAGGAAAGAGAGACTTCGAGGAAGAAATGAAGAGAAAAAGAGGGATACGTCCAGTCCCCTGAGCCCCAGGGATTCCCGAGCTGTGGAAAATGTGCGCTCGTCGTCTCTTCATCCTCCTCCAGAGAGCACAGTTTCCAGGAAGCGTAGGGGTTAAGCACACACAGTTTGGCACTGACCTCTCACCTCTGATTAGCCTAGCGTAGCCGCTAAGTGGTTGTCTGTGACTCCTCTACTCAGCCTGCCAGCTTCTCAGACCACTTTCACACAGTAGCAGCAGGCACGATGTATTTCATGTCACGTGGCCCCAGCCGTTGTGGTTAATGAATAACCAGGCCAGCATGTTGCAGTTCAGTGTAGCTTTGTTTCATTTAGGGTGCAAACATGCATATCCACTTTACCACAGATGCACCCAGCCCAGTGTGTCGGAGACATGCAGGCTAACAACAGGCTTTGGTTCTGCTCTTCTACATGAACGCCTGCAGGCAGTAACACCGGCTTGTTTGTGGCTTTGCACTGTGTGATTTTAAAGCTGTGCTGCTGCGAGCGTAACCACTGGCTTTGGTCTTGTTTTTTCCTTTTCTCCCACAGCTGACCCATTTATGACCCGTTTTCTCGTCATGCCTGATATTAGAAAAGTTTAATCATTGCTGGGAGACATACAAAGAGGATTAACATTCCTGGGTCTCCTACACTCAGACGTTGCCCTTCTCCCTCCCTTTTCTTCTCAGTTTGGTCTCTTAGCCCCCTCTCTTTCCTCCTCACTTTTCTACACTTTTTGCCCACTTTCATTTGTTTTTCTTGTTTCTTCCATGTATTGCTCCTTGCTTAATTCTGCTAATAGTCCTTCAGTCCTTTCACCTCTCGTGTTATTTATTCTTTAGTAAAAGTATGTAAAAGTACTGGTGGACTGAAGTAATATATCTGACAGAAAGTCATAGTGAAGGGCAGCATCAGCTATTTAATGTTGCTCTTTTAGCACTCTTCTGCTTACTTTGTTTGTTTGCATCTGTGCAGGATATGACCAAATTGTTTGTATTTGTGCTGGACAGTTAAGCTGCAATTACAGCATTTCACCATGGAGGCTTCTTTTGCTCTCAGCCTGTAGGCTCAAGACTGTGTGTGGTGTGTGGGCTCCCTGGTGCCATGTCCTCCATAATACATACAGGATGTGTCTGCTGTCTGTATATACTGTATCAACAGAGCATCTGTATGGTGTCACCTACAGTACACAGTGCTCTCTGTAAGGACAGTAATAGCTGGGCTGTATTTCTCTTAGTAAAGAGTTTGAAGAGAGATTAGTGTGGTTAGAGTGTACAGCTCTGTGTGTCCAATCAGCTCCACGCCTCTTCTTTCTATATACTGATCATGTGTACATGTCTCTGACCCATGCTGACCCCTCCCCCTTCTCACACACATACACACACATAAACAGAAAAACACACATTGCAGAGGCTTATGTTTTTCATAACATTAGATAAGATCTCACAGGTCAGCTCCAACCAGCTCTTATCAGGTGTAATTGACTAAGAGGATGACCACCGTGGCTCTCACTTTTTGGGTGTACCACTTACTCCCTTCTAACACACTCTCCAACTATTCAGCAATGGAATGAGTGGATAAATACATATCAAGATAGGGAAGTACTGAGTGTTTCACATATTACATTCACTGTCCAGCTGTAATATGAGTTTAAAATCAATATGTAGATTCATTGCGTTGATTGGGAAGCAAGATTGTAATGCTGATTTTGATAATGAAAGTCCACAGTAAAATACAACACCAACTTGTTAGTATATTTAAACATTCCACATGTATGTTTTTTATGTGGGGCCATGTGTGGGGCTCAAACCCGATAGATTTCTACCTCAGCCAAAGAGTAGGGTAGTATTCTCAGAGTTTGTTTGATGTATGATGCTATCTACTGGATGTATGGCACCACCTCAGCGCTGTCTCCAGATTGATGAGTAGGCTGCCTGAGGCTATACAGTTGAGACTCGGCTGGCCTTTGATGTTTTTGTTGATGAAGTCAGCCATCATTGGTCACAGCCTTGTTTCAGCTGTCCAACATCATGCTTCAAGAATTTAAGTATTTTCTGGCTTTTAGTTGTAGATTCAACTAATTTGGGTCCTCAAATGAGTATTTTTATAAGCTACACTATTAAAACCAAGTGCTATACAGGTAGCCAAAATAGAAAGTAGAACAAATATAAAGCTTTATTACTATGTTGCCTTCTGAACTGTTTGAACATCTTATTCTGTGAGTGTCTGCAACTCTTCTGGAAGAATATGACAGTGTTCTTCCATGAAAGATTACATAATTGGGTTTTTAATTGCTGTTGGTAGTTGGTGGAAAGCACCGCTTCAGGCACCAATCCAAAACATCTCTTTTAAAGTGTTAAGATGTAACTGACATGGCCATGGCATATGGTTCATATCATTTCTATGCTCATCAAAATGTTTTAGTGACCACCGGGGCCCAATGGATACGGCCAATGTCATCCTGCAGGCAGCCACTCCCGTCAGCTCATGGGACGAAGGGGATTACCCAGGTTGGCCTTTTAATTTATTGATATTTCTCATGACCTGTAGCAACTCAATAGATGTGAAGTGCCCTATAAGCTAGAAGAGAGCTGCAAAAACTGCTTTTAAAGCCCCTGTAGGCTTGGTTTTAAATCTTAAGTATTTTACTTTTAGATAAAATACTCACAACTAAATAAACCAAAAGTTTTGGTAAAAAACATCCTATGTTTTTATTTATTAAGCGTTTAACAGTGAAAACTCTGCTAATCTAGGTCCCATCAGATAGAATCCCAGCACTTCTATTAAGAAGCTGATTTAGAAAATAGATTTTCAGTCTACTTTTTAAAGAATCTTTGCCTCTGTTTTGGCCAAGCAAGTGTAATATGGTGAAATAGCTGTGTCATTAGCATTATCTTTTGTGCTCTATGGTCCTCTCCACCACAATCTGACCCCTCTCTTTGCCTCATCGTCGCAGCAGCTTTCATCAGTCACAGAGCTGTTCTTCTCAGCCTATCATCAGCTGTCATTAGTGCTCTAAGAGGCCCCTGCTCTTACACACACACACACACACACACACACACACACACACACACACACACACACACACACACACACACACACACACACA
>JAPMOB010173098.1:0-30616 GCA_029875015.1 Lepomis gibbosus
CTCCCCACCCTAGAAGACCCTCCTCCTTAACACCCTTCCTCCATCATTTTCTCCTTTTCTCTCCCGCGCTCTCTCTCTCTCTTCCTCTGCTCAATTTCCCCCTTTCTCTCTTGCACCGTACGCGTGAGCAGCGAGCTGCGGAAATCCACTCTGTTGAATTAATCAACCAGCTCCACTGCTACAACCATCAGCTACATCAGAAGCTCCTATTAGGAGAAGAGGTATCATTGGCAATAGGAAGTAGACATATTGGAGTCTGGGATACAAATAACAATGGTTTATTGGAAAGCTGCCCTGTACAACCACAGTCTGGACCTTCCTGCCTGTCTGCCAAATTGACTGAAATGACAGCAGCCTGCACGATCCAGGTTGCTGCCCGATAGACCCTCTCTCCTCTCCTCTGCTCTGCAATTCATGTCTTAAGCTATGACACTAATTGAACAGAGTCTTGATTGATGCCACTTTCACTTTTTTTTACTAATATACACACATCCAATGGTAATTGGCTGCTAAGGTATATGTCTTCAGTTGGAGTAAGATGTTGTTTGCTTGCACATTTAATACATTTTATAATACATGGTTGGTGAGCTGGGGAGTGACATGTAAATTAAGTCTATTCTATTCCACGTTGACAAATTTAAGCTTTTTAGCATTGCTGTAGTCAATATCAAATATAATGAGTAAACATTATTTTTGTTCTATTATGCAAGTCTTTTGTAGCAGAGGTGACAGATTAAGATATTTCTATTTTACTCCATCTAAATATAATTAAAGTGCTCTGTAAACAAGTGATTTCAGCATAGAACAAAGAAAAGGCTATGGCTGGTGCTGTTCAGATCACGTAATTAATTGTAGGATGCAGAAAATATACAATTGCAATTTTAATTTCGCTGTGTCAATAAATTACAAACATACAGTTTGCAGAACAGTAAAGGTTGGTTTAGGGATAACGTGAAAGCAGCAGCAGTTTAACCATGTTTGTGAAAATTTGCCAGTTTGTGTGTTTTGTGTGCAATGTAAAAACACTTAAATAAGACTGTAGCCATGCTAGCAGCTCTGTGAGGCAATACTTTGGCACAATGGTGCTTTGAGCTAAATGCTAGCACCAGCATGCTTACAACAGTCTTACAGTGACAATACTGATATTTAGCAGTAAATGTTTACCATGTTCACCATCTTAGTCTAGCATGTTAGCATGCTTCATTTGCTAATTACCACTAAATACAAAGTACAGCTGTGGCTGATGGGAATGTTTATCAGGTATTTGTTCATATGAGTATAAGTAGTATTGAATACGTTGAAATTTTGCTCCGAGGGAATCAGTTTTTTTGCCCAATTTCATGGTAAAACAAGATATTTCACTCAAGCTAGAAATGTGAACCTCATGGTGGCACTGGATGAAAAGTCAGTAGGATTCATCTTCTGGTGACCATGAAAGTCTATACAAAACCAAATCCAAAATGAAGTGAATCCAAAATGGACGTAGTCTTCTTCAAAACTACAAACATTTTACAACCACCTATCAAGAGAATATGGGATTTATAGCATAATTTCTGTAATTTTATTATTATAGAACCCATGCTTTTATCAAAGAGCTTTATTTATTTTACTTATTCTGTTTATTCTGTTGAATTCTATATGCATGAAATGTGAATCCCCATGTGACCAACAATTCCATTTTCTGTCTGTTCCAACTCTAATCCTCACAGTTTCACAGCTTTTAGCCTTTAACTACAACACAGAACACACTTGCTATCACACTGCCTACACTGCTTTGTCACAATGAGTAATTATATCATATTGATATCAGTTTGTGTGTGGGGGCGCATGCGTTTCCATGTGTGAGTATGGGTATAACACAGTTAGCCCCTAAAACGATTTAATCCAGTTAAAGGGATTTTCAATTAATCCAGGAGGGCCCTACATTTTGACAGTGCTATATTTTTAGCACATTTCCCTTCTGATGCAACAGAATTTATTTCTCCACTTTTGAGGCTAATACGATTCAGTGCTCCCACCAAATAGACCGAAAATTTGTTTAGTACACTATGGTCGGTGTATGCTCTGAAATCAAGGCTGGAATTTTGTCTCTGTATCTCATCATATGAGCACAACTCTGCCATTATTCACATTGCTTTAATGCTATTTCTATAGCCGGCGCCAAAGAAGCAGCTGTTACCTAGGAAGCAGCCCTGTGAGCTGCATCATTAATTATGGTGATGTTGATTACAAGCAATGATTAACCTAGGATATATACTGTAATTTACTTAATAAGGTTATGATAAGTAGCTCTGTTTGTTTAGAATTGAAACTTAAGTGTATAGTGGAGAGAATACTTTTCACGAAACACAGTTTGTATTGGGAAAAGAGGGCTTTCAGGATAAATGAGGTAGCACTAGATCAGACTGTCGCAGCTTCTAATTGTGGCTGCAGGTTTGAATGTTTCCTAAATAATTCAGTCAGTTCACAAGTACAACTTAAATTACACTGATGTGATCATTTAAATATGTTCCACCCACTACCAGGAAGAAAGTATAACTCATTTCAAAATTTGTGTCTGAAATGAACCCTCCGAAAATGTCTGAAATTTGATTAAGGGCCGCTATGGCTGTCCCTGATATCCATCAAATCTGCTTAAATTACTGCAGGCATGAAGCTGTACAGTCCAGACCAGTGGCCTCAGGCAACCTGCCTGGGTGTGGGCACAAAGGAGGTTAGGACAGGAAGTCAGAGTGGGGAGAAAAGCATGATGGAGGAGGACAAGAGAGAACAAATGTATAGGCTGAGTGGAGAGACACATTTAAAATTTGTGGCCTAATAATTGCAAGGACATTGAGTTGTGCCCTTTTCATTATCTTATATTTCTCTAGACACTGTGAATATAGCTGGTGAAAATCTTTAGCTGGGCAACAGACGAGCACATTAAAGATAATATTTTGGCGCATTTTGCCTTTATTAGACAGAAACCCCTGAACAGAGACAGGAAAGACCCAGAAGAGAGAGGGGATGATATGTAGCAAAGGGCCCGGGTTGTTTTAAAAATCTGAAACACTAGGATGTTTGCATGAATATCTATAATGGATAAAATGTCCAAATATTTTGCAGGAAGATTAGCTTGTTTCCCTCAAGATCATAATTTTTTACATCTTAAAATGTTTGCATTGTTCAAATGACAGATTGCCTGAAGTAAAGAGAGGTGAAAGAAACAGCAGGTTGGTTTACTATCAAGTATTGTAACAGTTTTTTAGGGACAGATGTCTTCTTCACAGTGTACTTTCTTCTAAAGTACAAGCAGGCCAGCTGCCTAGGCTACCAAAAAAGTCACCGACTGACATCTTTGGCTCTGTCTCTCTGTTGATCGCATGACCCTCACCCTGCATGTCGTAGCAGCCTGTCGAGTCTTCCCTCATGGGAACAGAAATACATACAGGTTGGATAAGAAAACTACAAAGCATGACTCATTTGTTTCACAGCTTTGTTCACATTATGCATAGTTAAGAGATTCAAAACTTGAATACGTTTTCCTCTTTTCTGACCATTTCTTAGGGTCATGCTTATTTTATTGAGCTTTGTTTTATCTCTCAGTAGGTTTACTTCAGTAACAAGCCAAGGAATATAATGGGAAATGGACTCGGGGAAAGAGGATGATAATATAGTTATATAGAGACAACTTGAGCCATTTGAAAGAACACTGTCTGAGATGAACTCAATTATGAAAAGAATAGAAACTTCAGCCTAAACACAGCCTGTCTAATATCAGCGGTTCAGACATCCTTGTGAGTCTAAACAATGTGACTTTTGTGAATATCCTGTGGGTGGTGTTAGTTTTATTCCAGCTGATTTATATTACATTACACTGGACTACTTTTAACTCTGGCTTGTCTGTGCATCTTTGATTAGTGGACGTTAAAATGGAAATTACTGGGTCAGCTGAGACAACAAGGCTATTAGGGATTATTGATCAAACATTGTTCCTCTTCTCACTGGGAAAGCCCATATCATCAGAAGGACTATCATCTAAGTGGGCCAGCTGCTAGCGGTACACGATCGTTGCCATAGTGTTGGTGTCCAGGGAGACAGCTGTGGCCTTTTAGCAGCACCCACACAGCATACAGAAGGTCATTCCTCACCTAAGGTACCTTTCTCCGACTGTCCATCACAGATTGTTTCCAGGCAACCAGGATGAAGCTTTTTGTTTTGTTTTTCCTAGGTAGCAGTCCACCTTCTCAGTATTTTTCTTGCAATTTAGGTAATAAAATAACAAATGTATTTGAAGAACAGATTGAGGCATATAAATGTCGCTGTAGTGCCCCTTGAAATTAATTCTCAAAGATACAACAGGATTAAATTAAATAGCGCAAGGTGGTGGATTTGGGGCATCCCTTATCTAACTAAACAACAGGGTATAAAGTGAAAGAGCAGACCCCTAGCTTCCATTATCTGGGTGTGGTCACTCTTTCCCCAAAGACGCCAACCCATAGAGCTGCCCTTAGTCTAGCCCTTCAACTTGCCTCTCGACTCAACACTATTGCTCTGTAACAAAATAGGAATGAAAATTGTTTCACCAAATTAAGGTGGCAATTCAAGGGAGAGTCAGCATCTACTGCTGATAGATGTGCAGATACCCAGGCTACTGATACCACATTGGATATGAATGAAATACTCATTTGTACCGTCTGTACGAAGATGAGCATATCCAACAGATGAAACAGTAGTCATTTGGTGTCAAATTGCTGCTAGCTTCATAGCACACCAAGTTAAGGGGAACAGCAAAGTGATATTTGTGTGTGATATGTGATCAATGGTTAATATAAAAATAATAATTATAGCTGCATTCAAAATACTGTGTGATTCCTAAAATTCTTTCTTTTCTTTTTTATTTTTTTCTGAAGACAAATACTTAATCAGAACAATTTTAAAGTGCATTTTAATCTCACATTTATGCAAATATGTGATTTGTTTTACAATGACAAGTGATACATTATGCAGTAATAGCGCAGAACAGAGTTAACATTAAAGAGCCTTGAAAGCCATGAAAGGGTGGTTTGTTGGTGAAGCCATCCATTTAAACCATAACTAACTTACTGGCTAATCAGCCATCTGGTGTGTGCAAGTGTGTGTTTTGTACCAGCATATCTCTTAATCTTATATCTTCAATCTAATGAGTGTTTTGTCTGGATCTACTACAAGGCATTATTTGACCATCAGCCTCACAAAAAAAGAGAGAAAATTAATTTAGCATTAAAGTAAAAATTGATGGAAGTGATACTCTGCCATATTCTATTCTTTCAATATCCTCACTAAGTGTAAGCCCATAGTATATCTGCATGAGTAAATATGCAAGAGTGAACCTGCGCTTCTTTTAGTCTAACTGATCCATAGCTGAGTCTGTTTTTGCATGAATGACCATGATGCAGTCTGTGACCGTGTAGCTGTCAGCAGTGACAGCAAAAAGACTGCCAGGCACGCAGCTGGACTACCTCCAACAGTATCTGCCCGTATATTTAAAAAATACACATTAACACACACGCGCATAATTACATAACATTATTGAGTTAAGTTGCTGACTACTGCATGTTAGCAATGATGACAGATAACAGGGCAGGGTTTGTGCCAATGTTTTGGCTGTGAAGACAGGCAAAAAAAATCTCCCACTGGGCAGGATGCCATAAATTCCACTATGCGAAAAAACAAACAAATGTTATAATGTGAAGATAAAAGATGGGTAAATGGTTAAAAGTTAACATTGTGTTGTGTTAGAAGTAATTCCTCAGTTCATATAGTAAAATGAGAGAGCCCAGTGGTTCCTGGGAAACTTAAAAAAATTATGGTTCTTGTCGTTGGGAGGAGTGATGGCAATGATGGCAGTGTATGTGAATAAAGGTTGTATGGTTAATTCTTCCTTTGCATTTAGTTTTCAAATATAGGGGCAATAAATCGGAGACTACGGCAAATAATTTTGGTTTCATTACAGATCAAATATGAACTAATGTATGTTTCAATATCACATCAAAGAGGAGAAGGCGAAAATGATCTCTACCACCAAATGAGTGGTGTGACAAACAATCTACGCTGACCTGAAACATTTGTCAATTCAGACTGTAGTATGTGGGTTATGCTCTATTTTACTGACACTAATTCCAAGCCATTAAAGCTTGTAACACAAGCAGCCATTATGCTCTGTGAGTTCCCCTCTGACAGTCTGTCCACACTCCTGCAAATGGGCGTGTTGCCAAGACAACAGCTCCCACACCTTGCCATCCGAGACCACCTGGGGGAGGCCTCCAAAAGACAAATTTACTAAATACACAAATGCATGCATGAAACGTACAGTGCAAACCAAGATATACATGGCCCTGCACACACACATACACACACTCCCACAGGCAATACACTCAAAACCACCTCCTTATCTGTTTTATACCACATTACACATGCCCTCATGTCTGCATAACCAAGACCAAGCACAGGGAGTATATGTGCACATGTGTGACACCCCACTATGCACAGCTGTGTCCTGAATAAAGGCTGCAACAGAGACTAGAGTATTCTACACTCACTGACACTCTCTACATACATACAGTAAGAAACACAATAATATCTTAAATGTTTCGGTTCCAGGGGATAGTTATCAGTAAAAATGTATCTTGTGCTCATTTGCAGGCAAAATAAAAGCTGTTATTTCAAATAATAAGTGTGTGAACAGTGCAAATTGGTTGAGAAAGACAGAGATTATGTGCGTGTCTGTGTGAGAAAAAAGACAAAACTGTGAGTGGGAAGTTTACCAGTTTTCTGTAGTGCTGTTTCTCTTGGCGTAGCGTAGCTACTTCAAGCTTCAGAGCACGGTTTCTCTCCTCCAGCAATCGAAGTAAGCGGCTCACACTGTAGACTGAGAGTCCAGTACCTTGCTGGGATGAAACTTCATATCTGGACTGCAAAGAATTAAGAAAGAAAAATAAACAATATTAGACATTTCTGGTATTTTTACTTCCATTATTAGTAGTAGTAGTTGTCATACTATATGTAAAATCTAACAACAAAAGCAAAACATACAGTAACAAGGCAAAGAATGTACTGTCATGCTAGCAGTGAGGCTGTACTTGGCACAGTGGAGCTTGTTAGCATGTTAACATTTACCAATTAGCATTAGACACAAAGTATAGCTAAATGTGACTAGTTGTGTAAGTATATAGTCATAAACCAAAGTACTGGATATATTTAAATTTTGATCTGACATTGGCGCTAATGAAAAACTCTTGGGCTTACCATAGTTATTACAATCAACTCTGAAGGGGACATAAATGTTTGCAATTGCAATTGTGACCCTCATGGAATGAATTATGGGATCACAGAAGTCATAAGGATACAATATGTGGGAATCATGAATGTGTGGGAAATCTGTCAAGTGGATGTAGTGATATTTCACTGGACAAATGAAATGTTTGACCCATTGGTGGCACTACAGAAAAAGTCAGAGGATCACCAAAATTAGGATTCATCATCTGGGCACCATGGTTAATGGTAACAAATGAATTACCAATAGATGTAGTTATGCCCGAATGACCAATGGACAGAGCGATTAGTTGGAATGAAAAAAATACATATGGAGGAAAAGTGATTAATATAACTTGTGAAAAAAAGGACATAGGGCTACTGTCAATCTTGCTTACAGTGACGTACTCAGGCTTTAGTTTCATCCCATGGGGTCAGTCAGAGAAAAAGGATTACCAAGCTTGAAAATGAAGCTGCTACTGCAACAGGTTTTGAGCCTCAGCAGGATTTGCCAGTCAGTGTTTTTCTCCTTAGAAATGTTCTTGATGGGATTGAACTCTCCATGGGAATACACTGCATATCTGTAATAGCCAGGCTGGATGCTCCTCATGAGGTCTGCGAATAGTTTCTTGTATTGCTCAGTCAGTTTTCCTTCGTGCCAGACATCAATTTGATGGCACTTTTTTGAGTTCACAGTTTTCTTGTTTTGAAATAGAACTGCTCTGCTGTCAATCTTGCACTTTTCAAAATTTCCAACCACTTGTGGTCCACCAGGGTGGTCGTAGATGATAGAGAAACGGAGCAGCTGTTTGGCTGAGGTAAGTAGACATGTGGATATAAACTCTGCCTGTGACTCCTGAAATTAAACACCCTCCAAGGATGTGAAGATGCCATTTGTTCTGTTTTGTGGCAGAGGAAATAACTCTTCCCTATAAGTTAATCAGAAAATGGATTTTGTGCTCTGCTTCAGTATATCCATTTTGAGTAATACAAATGTATGACATGGGAACATTTTGTAGAGCAAAAATTTAAAATCCCAAATGGGGTGTAGTCTTCCCATTTGCGTCCTGAAAAAGCACACTTAGCCAGCCCAGCCACTCCAATATTACTTCAGCTATAAAAGGAAAACATTACCACCCTAGACAAAAGAAACCTGTGCTGCATTAATCTGAAGCCTGTTCTCTTGTCTCTTTTCGCCCTTTCTATCTCTGCTCTTTCTCCAAATTCGAAATTACCTTTTTCCACGTAGAGGATAATTAAGGAAGGTGAAACTGTCAGCCCATTGTTCTCTTCTAGCACTTTTCCCTAGTAACCCAACCAACAGATGGTTCTAATATCAGTTTATATTATTCTAATATATCAATTAGCATGTTACCAGAGCATTTGTTATCTTGTCAGGCATACAAAAGAAACACACACACACATACACAACAACCAGATCCCCTGACTGCAAGCCAGACTATCATCCTCCGCAAAACAAATACTAAAACAAAGTTGCAGGCAATATGTCCGCTTACACTGACAGCCAAAGACACCAAAGCCAGTATGATGGACCTGCCAAGCAGACAGAATGACAGCCAGATCCACCTGCTACTACAGCAGACCTGCCAAACAGACAAGCCTACAGATAGACCCACCAGTGTAATATGGTGGACTTTCCAAGAACAGACAGAGAGATAGATAGACTTGCCAACCAGTACTGTGGGTTTTCCAAACAGACAGACAGACTAACACACATTCAGTCAGCCTTTTTAGAGTGAGATGTTAGACCATACGGACACCCGTGTGAGAACTGATGTATGAGTCATTTAGAAAAACCCACTGGTGCAAAATTTTAATGTGAACTCAAAACATCAAATAACAGGCAATTACCCTGTGGTTAGAGCAGAGAAGGTAAAATATCGGATGACAATGACTTCTGAACATTTCACATTTTTCAAATCTTTCAGACTCTTTTAATTCCATACAAAATAAGAAAATGACAAAAAAAAAAATGATTTGTGCAGCTGGTTGTAAAACACTTATCAATGCCAGGTTGAGACATCTAATTGAGACATGATAAGCTCAGTCCTCAAATTAGTCAGCCATGATGACAACAGAGGCTGTGACTGCAACCAGTCCCATGTTGGGACAGGGCCCAATTGCGTTATCCATCGTTGTGCTGAGGGAGCTGCCAGAGCTGCTCTGACAGGAGCTGCGTCAGAGTTGGGAATCATGATGCATTTATTCACTTTGGTGCCAGAGGAAATACTGACAACATCTCACACTAAATGTGAGCCAGGAGGGAGGGAATTAAAAAGGAATACAGTGAAAGGTACAGGGATGTATTCTGGGCCATGCATCTACTCCTAAAGGTGTGAAGTCTCACACACATTAGGAATATCAGCCTTTTAATTCAGGATAAGCAAATGGCCCAGTGCATCACGTCACAAGTATTGGGAATATCAGTCACTCCACCACATAAAAGTTACATCCTAAATTTGGCAATAAATTCATTCAGTCATTGTGTGATGTAAAACAGTTTGTTTTCCATCAGCTTTTGTCAGAAGGTCTGCAACATCACACCACTGTGGATGATACTAGAGAATGTGTGGTAGGGTGGGATAGGAACAAAGTATTCATTAGTTGATAAAAAAAATATGCACACTAGGCAGTCTCAGAAACAATGAGAGAGAGAAGACCCCGCAGCAGTTACCTTGAGACTCTTATCATCAAACAAATTTTTTCCCATGCGTATGCATTTAATATTAGGTTTTTCACTTCCTTTTGGTATTCATCACAGTCAGACTAACACACATAAACTAAAATTTCTAATAATGTATACATCTGTTAAAATCTCTTATAAGGTGCTTCTTACTGAGCACTTTATTAAAAACGGCTTGTTTCCGCTTTATTTCAGTCTTATAGCATAAAACTAGTGTTAGTCCATCCCCAGGAGTCGGTCAACGGTAAAGAATTACTTGAGCTAAGTTTTGACAGAGGTAAGACAGGTCTGAGAGAGCATTTAGAAAATATCACAACCAGGCTCTTATGGAAACTGATTTCTATATTCTACTAGTGTTTGAAAATTAAGCCATATGAAAAATGTTTGAGGGAACTTACACACAACAGCATATGCTCCTGCTGTCCTACTTAGCGATTTGGACATAGAACAATAATGGAAGTTTAACCATGTGTTGCTCAATTAACCCAATGGAAGGAAATACTGGTGATCCCAGGATATTTTAATGATCTTTTACCTTAGCTTAGTTTACTAGGTTGATATTGTGATTGTGTGTGTTACAATGTAAGATGTTTTAACCACTTCAGATGCTATTAAATGCATATATCATTTTTTCCTACTTCCAGTAGTAGTCTACCTGCACAACACTGTTGACAACACCAATGATGGGTACACTGTGAATGGTTTATCCATTTAAAACTGAAGAACAACTGGGGGCTGGGGTAACTGTTTATTAAGCAAAGCAGATAATGTGGGTGGCTATTAGGATGTCACAGCATATAATTATGTAATAGGGGCTTTTGCTACTTTATGCTGTGCACACAGTTAGGCCCTCCTCCACTTTTGCAGTAATTAATAGCTATCGATTTTAATTCATTATGATGCCAAGAAATGCCATGTGTGTAGTCATTCCATGGTTCATTTTATAAAACCATTATTTTCTAGGATTTTTATGGCATGTCTGCTTTGTTGGCTGACTTATGATGGAGGTACACAGTAGAAAGGATTAGGAAAGCAGCATGTGGTGGTTGGATTTGAACCAAGGGCATTGTGGTTAAGTGGCATGTGCTCAGCCAACCAAACCACCAGGACACGCAATAATCTTGCTTTGAATGGGAGTGATTTAAGTATGTAGTCATATCGCCATCTGGTGTGTGAGTGAAATACTTACATTAGGTCTGCCTGATTTAGTCAGCCGTGATTGTACAGCTTCTGACCTACCATTAAACCAGATTTTCCCAAAAAAAAGAAAATCAGTCTTTTCAACCCTATTGCAACTCTCGTGTCTAACTCAAGTGTTGTTATAAATGTGTTTCACTTGGAGTGGGATTTAGACAGACTAAATCTAGAGCTCAGGAGAGAAATATTCAGATCTCTGAGAATCACAGCAGCTACAGCAACATCCATTTGTGCATTATTAGTGTGTTTTGAGATTAAGAAAATTAAAGGTATCAAGCAAAAGTAACAAACAAGGGGGACTGGGACAGCAGTGTGTACAGACATGGATGTTTTTGCTGATACAGATAATGTCAATGTCCCTACCTTAAAGGCAGTAACCCCTTTGTCCCAAAATGACTCTCTTCCCTTCCCGTCACATCACAAGCTGGCAGTGAAGGTGGAGGTGACACGTCCGTGTGTGTGCGCACGTGTGTGCCAGTGTGCAGCTGCAATAAGCGCTTCCGATCTGCAGCTTTAATAGGTACCCCAATCTCTACGCCACGGTAACAGGCTGGATGTCTCACCCTATCAGTGAAAGCAAAAGAAGCTACAGAGGCTTGGTACTCAAACACACACACGCTCCCTCTGTCCCACCCCTGAATCTGTAAACGTTTCCTCTCGCGCTCTCCGCTCCTTTCAATGGTCGTGTTTTAAACCCCCACCCCCACCCCACCCCTTTCACTCTCTGTCTCGCTCATACGCAGACATGTGCACGCCCTGCTCAACTGACCAAAAACGTCACACATGCTAACAAATACAAAACAGACATGCGTGGCAGCTTTCATCTAAATGGACTGTGTAAATCTGTTTCGCAGTGATGTGTAAATCATTACAGCACAGATGAGCATTTGTTTCCTCTGAACGCATTTCCCAAGCAGAGCAGATCCCTATCCAGCATCCCCATCCCATCTGTGTACCATACCTTCTAATAGGCAGAAGATAATGATTTTGCTGACAGAAGCAATGATACATCACTCAATCCCGCATGTATACAAATACATCACATATATAGCTCACAATATTTTAGTCAGTAGTAATTCCATGGTATTACTACTTTACCATCAAATCAAATGTACACTGTCATGTTCCTGGACAGACCATGGACACAACCATCCCTTTGCTCTCTTCACCTCTTCTAAATTCCTGATCAGGGGACTCAAAATTAAATCAGTGTATTGGTTTTCAGTGAGGTCACATCAGCAGCAGGCACTCAACGTATTCTGCCAATAGCCGTGCTCTGTTTAACACTGGGACAGAGGCACAAGAAAGAGGAGAAGACAGAAAAAAAGAGACACTAAGTGTGCGTGAGTGAGAAGAGAATACAGAACGTACGCTCTGTTCCACTCTGTTGCCTAGCAACACTCGCTCACTGCCCGTTCCCATCCTTGCTGTAGATGCATTACTCTGTGCATTGGATTTCAGACATGACACAAAGCCCTGTGAGACCACAGTTCAGGACCAGATGGAAACTGGGTTGGTCAGAAATATGCAATGACCCCTTCAAATATGCAAATAGCTGAAGGTAAGGTGTCCTTTAACAAGCTGCTACTTTTGGAACACATCATGCCTGGCGTCTTTCTCTATCTGGTGGATATTTAACCCTGAAATGTGTTTTCACAAGTATGTTGTTGTCTTCCAGACAAGTTTGTAAAACACTTGAAATAGAAAAAAAAGCAATCCCAGAAGCATCCAAACATTTGAGATGGTGTTATTGTGTTGACCTGTCTTTACTTGGTGACAAATGATGACACACTGTTTTCCAAGAGGCTAAAAAAATTTGATTTTGTAATAGAAACACAAATTGGGGCTGTGCTGTTAAATATGTGTGTATGACAAAATAGAAAATTAGCCAACAGCATTTGATATTTCATTCAAAGCCTGAGTGTTCTCTTTGACCCACTGTAGTGCTTCTGCTTTTGTGTTTTCTTCCAGATAAAGACTTACAGCAGTCAAGAATATAAAGCTTAATAAAATATGTCATTGCCTTTTATAAAAGAGGAGTGTTGGGCACCCAATCTGAATCAGGCAATGGCATGCAAGTTGCTATCAGAGCTCCCAAAATCACAACAGCAGACAGGTGTGCATTTGTTAGGGTCGGATGAGGTAAGAGATTATTGAAAACAATGGATTTGTGGTCAAAAACACAAAACTCTCTACCTTACAAATGTTAAGACTGGAGGAGCAGGAAAGAGATTAAACAACATTCAGAAACAACCGAGCTAGAGAGAAAAAGTGGATGTTGAGATCACATCATAATTTTACTTAGCATAGTCATAGCATGGTTTGGACAAATCAGTGTGGAAAGTTTTACTATATATGTAGGGCTACATATACGGTTAAAGTTTGAGTTGTTAAATTAAAAAGGCACACATCACAATAAATAGCATTGCATAGACTTATTTCTATGTTGTGAAAAATGTTTTAGAGAGGGTGTCTGACAAACAGCAACTCCATCATCATAACTCTAAAAACATTTATCAAAAGTTACGTTTTGTCATAATTATACATAATGGTGATCTGTTACATTAGGCTGAACAGATGTTCCTTCTTTCTAAGTGTAGTCCATAAATGTGGTGCTTTAACCCCAGATTTCCCCCCCTCAAGTGGATTAACAAGAGATGGGATCAGGTTAGTAACAGGATAATTATATCACTTGTTTTATTGTAGCTGTAATAGCAGCAATAGTAACAGACCTACAGTATGTGGTACCACAGTACCTTGCCCTTGGTGTGCAGGTGGTGATGGTGTATGTTTCTGGCAGCGATCGTGGCCAGCTGCCTCTGGATCCACTGTAACTCCATTTGAGACTGTCTCAACAGCTCCTCCACATGAGCACTGGACGTGTGATCCCGCATTATCACCTGCAAAACCCACACAACCAGAGATTACACACTCTGAAGCCACACCGCAAACCTCACCCTCCTCGCGCCTCCATACAAGCATATGATTACTGAACCACACACACACAAAACTAAAACATACATCTGAATGTGTGTTTATTAAATGCGCTGTAAGCAGATATTCGTACAAAGTACCTTGGAATTTTGATAGGCAACCAAATGCATTTAAACAAGTGTTGTACTTGAGAATTTTAAGGTACCATTTATTTTTGAGTGTTTCTAGTTTAGATGTATTCTATAGATCCACTAAATTTTTACTTTTGAAAAACTACTTTACTTCTGCATGTACATTGTAGAATAAAATACTTATGAAACCTGAATTACATTGTTCTGTTTTTGTTACCCGAGTCCAGATTCTAACCAGTATAGCTGGACAATTCACCTGAATAGGAGTTTAGATAAATTACTTTCCAAGTATTTCTTACTTTACATTTAGTACGTCTACACTGCTTCATTTTACCATGCATTTTTCATTTTATCAATATAATTGTCTTTATTTTGGTAGGCTGCCACCCAAAACAATATATAATACATCCACCAGATACCACCACACATTTTACCCCACACTAAATTGACCTAAAACAGATCCATTGTAATGTAGCAAACTACACAAAACATAAAAGCATATAGAAGAATACATGGCATACTGCATGTCCATAGCACTAACAAATCTAACAAAGAGTTTCTTGGCACTTACTGTACAATTCCTTCATCGTCTTTCAATAAAATCTCATAACTTGCTTGTTACTGCATGAGTACATAGTAGTACATAATCCATCCCTTACAGCAAACATTTCCAATTTAATACTGCTGCCCTCTGCATCAGTTAGTCTACATGTATTTGTAGGTGCTGACTGGTATGATTGATGTATTCATGTGTGTGTCCATGTGCATGTGTATGAGTGTTTTCAGTGAGAGAGGGAGAGCTCCACTAACTTACATAAGAGAGGATTACTGTATCACAGTAACACAATGACGGGGTGAGCGTGGAAAAAAACATTAGCTTTTATCAGTAAGCACTAAATCCCCAACTATGTTGTCCTGTTTTGTACCTTTGCGCAAACACAAACACACCAGAATACTGTATTCACAGTAACTACTATATAGTGACCCATGGAGGGTTAAGAAGGTTAATGCTGCTTGTACGTCAGGAGAGGAGACTTATCCGACTCTACTGCTGCATCATAATAAATACTCAAACAGCTGATTTCACTCTTCTGTTTTCAATATTTAATGGACAAACAAGTAATACCAGTGATTTGTTTTCATATTTTTCTCAGATGTAATAGAGAGAAAAAAAACTGTAGAATGAGCTCCCTCTTCCCCTGTCTCTCTTAGAGACTCAGCCAACTGCTCAGATTCTTCGCACTGACTCACCCTGGACAGCTTCTATTTCCTTGCAGGGGACTGGAGGAGGAGGACAGACACAACAAAAACAACACAACAACAACACACAAAGCTCAGGAGTCATGTAGGTTTATGAAGAAATGTCCCATCCTGCCAAGACAGCTATGAATCTGCAGTGCCAAGTATCTCTCTCAAAGATTTACCAAAGAGAGCTGTGCCTGAATCATTATCCAGGCCAAAATTGGGGTTGCTCAGCTAGTCCCAAAAATATCTTCTTTTTTTTCTTTTTTTTTTTTACAAAAGTTGCTGCAAATGGTTTTGATTTCTTGCTCCAACCTCGGTTCAAATCTTTTGCATGCACTTTGTCTGCAGTGGAAGACTTTCAGCAACCAGAATAACTTTGTAAAACTGCAGTTTGCATATAAAAAAAGACTAAAAAGTATGTAAGGATATGCACCTGAAAAACAGCACTTCATAAAATTCCTTAACAGGCATAGGCTCCACTGCATTATTTTTCAGTTAAATACTGTATACATTGCATGAATAACAATTACTTTATTACTTATTTTATTAGATTATTACCTACCCAAGTGATGCTGTACTGTTTCCCTCGTTCTCTTCTCTGTGGTCTTTTGGTTTGCTGGCTTCTCACCTTTCCGGCTTTGGAAGAGTCCAGAAAAATACAAATATATGAAAACCCTAAAACGTAAAGGCAAACACTGCAGGAATGCTGTATATCACAGCATTGCATTCTTCAGAAATTCGCTCCTTTATAGCGCGTCCTTCTGTAAGTACGTTTCAGCAGCTCTTTTCAAACAGAAGTCAGTTATGATTCAGAATTTTATCTCACGGCATTCTTGTACCCAAGGCTGCCTGCTGTGTGTCCATATGGCACACTTAACAAGAGGATGAAATAGAAACAGGAGATGGAAAAGAGCATTTAAGGCCAACCTCTCACCTGTTATCACAATATGCAGTGGTGAAATGGCCTCATCATGGTGCAACTGTCAGCTTTCTTCCTGTCTTGTAATGTTAGCGTGACCCTGAAGGTAACGTCTATAGTTTGATTTGGGTCAAAACTTAAGAGCACCTTAGGGCGGGACAACTAACCCTATATATTAGCATGGAGTTTGGTGAGGTAACACCATGCAACCTGTAGAAACTTGTTAAAGCATCTTTCTGGTAGTGCAGTGCCGATAAGGCTGCATTACACATTTTGCAATATAACACACCAACAGACATAGCTCTGACAGTGGCGCCTTACAAAGTTACTAGGCTAAGAGGCTAACACGTAAACATAAGATTGCCTATTTGCACTTTTTCGTAAAATGATAGAGCCATGTTTATGGACACCTGATAACACAGACATCCAATTCTGATTCTGTTTACTGTCGTCATCGATATGTGGCTTATTGGGTTTACCATAGCATTTTAGATGAAAATGGCTGCTGTAGCAGTGAGTCTGAAAATCAACAAAGTGCCATAAAATTTCTAAAACAGGCTAGTTTGATCGTACATTTCTGTCATTCACAGACCATTATGGTTATACAGCATTCAAACTTGGGAGTTTCAACCTTCAGCCTCAGACCAACATTTTAAATCCCATTCATTTGTAACAGTCACAAAATTGTGGCTGATAGAAACAGAGACTTCACAATGCTTTAGAAAAAGGTTTTATTGATGTACAATAGTCACACATTAAAGACATCAATGATCATGGAGAAAAACATAATACAACTCCAGATCAAATGCATTCTTGTTGTTGTTGCTGCTGCTGTAGCTGGTCTCAAAGAGGGTTTTATATATTTTTCCAGTAGAGTTATAGTCCACACATAATGTTCAGGCCAAACTGCTATAAACATTCACCCTGACGGATGAACTGGTCCCAGAAATTTATACCACACTGTGAACGCAATTCCTTGTGTTTATTTGATTTAATCCAGACAGAAATGCTGACCTAACACATCTCCCCCTCCTTTTAGTAACTGTGTTGCAGTTTCAAACTCCAGTGGGATGCTCTTTATCTGAGACTGCTTCAGGTCTCTCTCCATCAGCTGGGGATGAGAACATGGAACACAATATTTGCATTATTGGAGTTACTGTCTATTTAGTGTCTATGTACTAATAGACAAACCTGTTTAATTGTTATCCAAATGATTAAACACTAGAGAAACTGATGAAGAAACCAGCAAAGTCTGGAACTGTCACCTCATATGTTGTAATCTCCAGCACCTCGCTGATGTCATCCTCTTGTTCTGACAGAGGTGTGTTGATCAGCATAGCAGCTTTTGCCACATCTGGATGGTAATGCTTCTGCAGTGTCTGCAGGAAAGGATTAGGAAAGAGTCTAAAATGAACCTGACTTCATCTCTTTTCTAATCAACATGACAAAAACCTTGCTTCCTCAGTTTTAGTCAGTGCCATTTGTGAATCCAAAACCATCACATAATGTACACACCTTAATCTCCCACAAGCTGCTCTCTAAGGCACGGCACTGAGCAGGATCTTCTTCATCCAATAGATAAGGGTCTTCCAAAGGCTCTGTCATCATGAATAGAAACACACATCTACATATATGCTAAAATTCTCCTAAAAGATTGAACATCACAGTAAAATTCTTATAAAATCAATCTCTCAATCTATTAACTGATGAAATTACAAACGTTTACAAATTCCAGCAATAAACAGAAGAGTGACTGACACTCACCATCTTCTGTACTGGGCTTGTGAATAAGGACTCTGCAGGATGGGTGGCGACGGACCAGGTTGTAGATGAAGGGCAGCAGTATGAGGAGGGCTGTAGGCGGTGCTGTGAGAGCCAAACGAGCCAGGCGTTTGGCAAATGCAGCAACCAGGTACACTGGCAAGTGACTGGAGAGAAGCACAAACACGCATACAGCATATATGTTACTGATGTATATATGCTTTTTGAGTTTTTATGGTCATTACCTAGGGCTGGACGATATGGCCAAAAATGTTATCATGATAAAATGTTTCATATCTTTCGATAGAGAATTATCACGATAAGAATCAAATTTTTATTTCCTTCAAGTTTAAAGGCTGATTTTTGTTCCTGAGTGAAAGGTGAAGAAACCTGATGGTTAATTGTGGTTTAAACTCTTCTCAATAGTCAGAACATGACAAACACTTGAGTGGATCCCTTCACAAATCTGAGGTAAAACATTCAAAACAATTATGATAAATTCTTTGTCAACAAATATGCATGAGTAATATTAAGTAAAAGCTTTTTTCAGTACTTTTTCCTCAACAAAAGAAACATCTTAATAGAAAAAAATGAAATTTTTTATATGTTTCAAGTGAATACAATCAAACTGTTACAGCTATATGCGTTTCTCGCTGCTTTTTCCATGTTCCTTTTCTACCCTAGTTCTGCCTCTGAAGTACTTCAGCTAATTGCTAAACGAGGTCCACCTGGCCTTGGAAGGCGGGCTTTAAAAGCTCCTGTGCAAGTGTCAGAAGAGAAGCTTCTTGATTCTTGAGGCTTTTTCATTTACTGAAAATTTATTGAACATTTGTTATATTGTTATTGAAAAAAAAATTGTATTGCGATAATTATTGTTATTGTTTTATTGTCCAGCCTTATTATTAACCATTAGGTTATTTAACAACTTAATGATTCCAGATACAGACAGTTTCAATCACAGAAAAACATTTTCCCACAGAAACTACTGCTGCGGTATCACTAGACCTCCATTTAGATCACTGAGGCTAGTCAGTGGCCAGCAATCAAAAGGTGTTGTTACACTGGGAAATTTAGCTGTCAGTACTAACTCTGGTACTACAGGTCAATGACAAATAGTATTAACTACAACTGTACACCTATTTAGTCCTCCAAGAGGACATATGCAGACAACTTTAACTGGATAAACTGAGGGTTGACATTTAGTGAAGCCCAAATGATCTTACCTGGAACTAAGGAACAAGTTAGCTAGGTCGAAAAAGCGTGCTCTGTACTTCACGTGGAAAACAGAAGGCTCCAGCAGATTATACAACTTCTTGTAGAAATCAGGGTAATCTCTGCCAAAACACACATATGTCATACAGTACAGTATTTATGCAATTAAAATATATATTGCAGTCTACTGTTGTCCTTTCTAGATTCAGGATAAAGCCTCATTTTGCGTTCACATTTCTTCTCCATATTACTGTAATTAATGTGACAAGTAAAAGTGGCCAAATTAACTTCTTTTTCATAGAATACTCACAAGTTGTGTTGATGTATGAGGACAAAAAGGCCATTGAGGGCCAGCAGGCTGATAGCGCCACCTGTTCAGCAAAAACATGACAAAATGCAGCATCATGAACACCAGAATCGACTCTAAAGAAACAATACATCCCAGAGACCAGATGTGAAATTGGCACTATTGGCACAAGTTATTTTCAGTTCAGCTCACGTGACACGAAGTCTGTCACTACTAAGCCACATGAACTTACCAACTTCATAGGCAGCAGTCAAGAAGTCAATCATCAGTGTGGGTTTACTCATGTGGGGCAAAATGGAGTCATGGAGGATCACCAAGATCTTTTTATACATGTTGCTTGGTAACTACAACACATGAATAAGAAATTAATGAGACAATGCAAAGCCTTGGCAGCACATTGTGTGTATAGAAAAAACATTTTGAATGTAGAAAATGGTTTAGTGTAAAAAAAAAACAAAAAAAAACAAACATTTGGCATGATTGTGTGTTCAAGATTTGTAAAATACCTTATGTTTGAGAAAGCCCAGCCACATCCTCTCAAAGACACGCTTGTGTTCCTGTAGTGCGGTAGAACATTTAAAATCGTATTCAGGGTTAGGGCAAGTTATGTTAAGTTGCAAGCAGAAATGTGAATTTCTAATTCAAAATATTGTACATACGTTCAATTTAGCTGCTTTCCAGTCCTCATGCTTGGCTGGAGAAAAATACATTACTTTAATGACAGAAAACAGACATTCCTCCCCATACAGAAACAGTTTAGCATCATTGCACAGAGGAAACTAAGACTATAGCATTGTCGACAAAAAACGCAGGTCTCACCTTCTTGTCTGACCATAAAGTTGGTGAGCTCTGACTCCTGGCTTGGCACGCTGATGTTGGACATGAGGGTGAACACATTGCTCTGATATACAGGCAACACTGCCTGAGAGGAACATAACAGACAGACAGAAAAATGTTTTTTTCTTCTTTATTTTAAAAATGCACCTAAATTGTAACAATGAAACAAGCACAACTACAGCAGATGAAATAAGCACTAAACAGATTTCTCTTACCCCTTTGTTTTTGTCCATGACTTTGCCCACATTCTCACGGATGGAGCTTATGACATAATAGCGCACATCCTCCATCTCAAGGAACTCCTGGAATCTGGAGATCAGCAGGGAGTTGTCTGTAGTTTTGGATAGCAGTCTGTCCACCACTGCCTGACCATGAAACAATAACAGAAATGTCAGGAGATACCAGTGCAACTAATAACAAAAAGGTTGATGTTTTCAAAAGAAATCAAAAAAACAGCCTTATTTTTTGCCATGGAGGAACTATTGACGTCACACAAAAGAAGGATATTATTTTATTAATTATACCACTGATAGCCAGGCTGCATGACACAAAATCCTACCTGGATGAGTTCTCTTGGGAAGCTGTAGTGTTCACTCCAGTCCAAGTCCTCGAGGGGATGCTGTCCTTCTCCTGCAGCAAACTTCATCAGGCAGCACAAAGCACTCTCCTGTATTCAGACAGTAATTTATAATAAGAAGAAAAGCATAATGGTTAACTTTTCAGAAGGATAGCAACTAAATGTTGATTGGTGGACCTGAACGAGTATGCCAGGACAGTACACACGATAAAAGTAAATAATCCACCATATCGTACTTTCAGCAATAATAATTAAACAGCTTACAGACAAGAGTTCATTTAATAAGGCTAAATAAAGTGTTATTATCAAATACAGTGTTGCCTCCAGGATAATAACAGTGTAACCTAATCATGCTTGCCATTCATTTTTGCACAAAAAGTGAAAAACCCATGCCAACCTGTACTTCCTTAGTGAGAAGTATTGGGGGAAAAACATGTGACTACAAGAACAAAACTTCCTGCACATGTCACCTCACCGAATACCCACTTTGATATAGCGTAAACTTCAATTAATAGCCCGGGCCTTTACTTGACTGATCATTGAACTCACCCCGCCTGTTTGGAGCAGGCCTTTTCCACAAAACTCTTGCTCAACAAAGATGAGAAATGGGCTCTTATCAAGTTGTTTATTTTAACTAGTATGAATATTACTTGTAAAAAAAAAAGTTTTTGTTTACCATACCAGTTAGCGTCTCAGTAAAATAAATTGAATGATTCAATTGTGGAGAGACTTATACGCATTTTAAGATCAGTTAGATTTAGTCCAAAAGTTTAAACATTTACATTTGTATGTGTGATCTTAGCAGCTCAAGAGTGCAAGGTGGTGGGTTTTAAGAGGCATTACACATCAAGAGAGGTGAAAACCAGACTAAGCTTCTAAGACCTGTGTTTATTTGTCAAAACGTCAAAACAAGGTCAGAAGGAAGGCATCTAATTGGGATATGGCTTTCAACTGATGTTTTGCTTCACTTCATGTCTGGAAACATATGCCCATGTGACCGTTCTAAACTGGTAACTAAAGAAATTAACAAAAATCATGACTCCATAGTACCTGTTCAAATTAATTTTCACATTAAGAGCAGCATGTTATTTTGTCTGCGTGTGTCTGCGTGAGAGAGAGACATTTCCGTTTACGTTTTCAGTCAACTTACCTTGACTCCATGTAGTTCGTGGTCGAGGTGCTCCAGCAGCATCTCCACGCAGCTGTTGTAACGGTGCCGTATGAAGACGCGGTACTTCTCTTCACTGCTATACCCACCTGCACCACAACAGAGACAGAAAACGATGACTGGATTTGCAACCCTAGATACTTTGTAACCGTGTCAATGTCTGATGAACAGCTAAGTCTTCTATGAATGTTATTTAATCAGGGTGGATATGTAAGAGATTTCAGAAAGTTGTACCTTTATTTAGGACTTAAATGTCCTGTCATAAACAACTTTTAGCAATTTCCATTTGATATATCATTCTCATGAGCTCATCTCGTCTTCGTTAAATTTCCTAACATCCACCTCATAACATGGGTTAATTATAATACCGTCAACGTAACTCACCACTCAACGCCTCCTCCTCTCCGGGCAGTTTCCCGATAAACAGCTCTTTCCTCTCCAACAACGTGCAGAACAATTTGCTGCACGCATTGACAGCACTGACAACGTCCTTCTCTTTTTCAGACTGCAAACCGGACACGGAGAGTATTGCTTTAGTAACCCACAGAAGCCTACAACCTACTCGGTGACAATGAAGTTAGCTAGCCAGCATGGATTCAGTCGGGGTGCTCAAACAAATGTGTTTAAGGTTGTAGTTGCTTATATTTACCTGAAGGAACTCGAGGATGTCAAAAACGTCGTTGGCATGTTTTCTACTCTCAAGTATACTCTCGACTTTGCTATTGAGGTCAATTTTAGCTGCTTTTTTACTTTGTTCTGTTGTTTTTGCCGGACTCACGTTGCGTTTTTTGGCTGGCGCCATGATTACTGGTGGTGCTCCGTTCACGTGACGTCAAGAATACGGAAACAGAACGGAACAAAAATAGAAGGCGCATATCCTAGAAATGTTGTTTTGAGTTCCACCTCGTAATTTAAGGTAGACTGTATTAATATTGCTGGCTATGGATGTAAATAACATATATACTTTTAATTTGTTTTGTCTTTCATTGCAGTGGAAGTGTGGCAATCATAGTTGAGAGGTGGGAGTTCTACTAAATCCAAAGGTCTATGAATGCAACAACAGTCAAACACATTTTGTTGTTTCGCCTCCTACTGACTGGAGGGTGAACTTTTAAGTTTTTACCTTTGACTGTATAGTGTGTACCAGGGCTCTGGTGTGTACACCCAGTAGTACCTCCGAGTTCTGTCAACGCATTACGTTCTAATCAAAACATCAATTTAAGTTAATCGGTAACACTATGATATAATAAAATACATTATGTCCAATGCAAAGCCCATCTTCACTTATTTTCTTTCCTCATTCGTGTGCTGTGCAATTCTAATTATACGATATACGTATTTATTATTTACTCTACACTATACTGCTGAATATATCTTCGTCCTGTGCAATCATTTAATTTATTTTCACAATGTGCAACTACATATAAACTCTTCTTTTATTTTTCTATTATATATAGTATTTTCTCATTCTCTTTATGTAATTTAATGTTTTGTATCTGGATCTGCTGTAACAATCGAACTTTAAAAATTTATCATACTACTGTAGCCCTGACATAAAAGATATAGTGTCTTGTTTTAATATCAGCACGATCCAAGGTTCGTAGGTAAGGGATGATTTTTTTGCCAACATGAATATAATTTTGAATAGAAGGCATCAACTGGTGATACAAATCTGAACACACAACAGGGGAGGAATATTATGCTCTTTTAATGTTCATATGGGTAGGTGAGTATGGTATTAAGATTGAAACTTTAAAAAGATAGTTTAAAAAAAATCAAACCTATCCTTAAGGGTCAGTTTACAAAACAAAAAGTTTAACAGCTTAACTACCAGCACTAATCTGGCTGAGACACAGGTTGGCAGAGGGCATCCACATTTGTTAAAGGGTGAAATTAACATTAGGACACAGTTAGGGTACAATAAAAACACAGACGCTTTTATTATCTTGTTTGTTTAATAACATCTGTTTGAGAAGCAGAATTAATTCCCACAAAAAAGTAAATCTTGGAAGATATACTAAAAAAAACTAATTCCCAATTAAAGAGACAGAATGTTCTGGTAAGAAAATGTCTCTTCTATCAGCAGGCATGGTGACCTAATCGGAGTCGTTTCTTACATCTGCATTGTCCTGTGGGAAAAGGAGGGTGACAAAGAATAAGAATATGTAAAAATGGATATTTAATGTCACACATTAGGGGTTTCAATGCATGCTGTTTCACCATTATAACTTCCAGATACCTGTTTCTGGTCCTTATCATCTCGTGTGTCAGCTGCTGTGGCTTCGAAGTCATGGATAGGAAGCGTAGACATCCAGCTGACCATGGAGCCTTCCTGACACTCTGTCTCGACAATGGTGGGGTAGATGTGAGCCTCTTTAAAAGCCTTGATCGCCTCCTCCTCCTGGTCCCATTCTAGCCGCTCGTGTAGCCCATCCCCTCCGAATCGTTTGTTGTAGCGATCAAAGTGAACCCTTTCCAGGACCAGCCCCAGTCCTGGAGCTTTGGGCACGTCCACCTTCTCCTGTCCCCAGCTCCGCTCCATCACTGCCTCCTTCGCGTAGCCCTTTACCACAGCAATCACCAGGCCAATCATCTTGCGGATTTGGTGCAACATAAAGCTCTGGCCTCGCACGGTGATCACTGCAAATTCGATATTGCTGCAGATAAAAGGCTCTCCACAAGACATCTCTGTGATGTAGCGGCGGGCACTGGGGTCATTTGGAGCCTTCTGAGAGGTGAAGTTGTGGAAGTTATGTGTTCCTTTGTAGAGAGCAAACAGACGGTTTACCTTCTGAAGTGTCTCTGACGAAAGGCGAAAGGCTGCTATATTCCCAGTATCATAGTCTTTTGGAGAGAAGGCCACTGTCGGAAGCATATAGGAGTATGTACGAGCATCACAGTTGTTTTTGGAATTGAAACCCTGGGTTACCCGTTTCAGACCTGTCGGAGCAGAAGTAAAAATTAATTGCTTAATGTTTAAAACCCCTTTTTCCCGGCTGTGATCAATAAAACTGGATCATAACAAGCAGTTAGTGATTATATCCTTTATCATTCATCATCCCAGCATCCTGGACTTGCTGTTCAAAATGTAATACAGCAAATACTAAACAATATCAAGGACCAATGTCTCACCGAGCACTCTGATCTGCGGTGGCAGATGCTCATTGATTTTTTTAACGATGTCTTCAATCAAACGCAGCTTTAGAGACACCACTTGACCAGCTGCTGATACACCCTAAAAAATTGAAATAGACAAACACCAACACAGTTTGTCATAATGACATGAAAGAAATAATTATATATGCAAAGTTATTATGCAGCTTATGATGGTTTGTTAAAATACGATAAGAAATTACTTTACAATTGTTACGCGTGAAATTGAAAACATACAAACAGTTAACCGGCACAATATTAGGTTCTTCTTCAAAACTTCCTTGTTGGCTTAGGGCTGTGAGATAAATTCCTGTTGTACTGACTTCAAACAGCCCATACCTTATCTGTTCTGGCACATCTTTGGAAAGACATCTTCTTCATGTCTTCGCCATGGTTTTCAGGAATGCAACCGGATTTAATGAGCGCAGTGACCAGGTCATCTTCAATAGTCCTAAACTGAGTGGTTCCGGGATTTCTCTGAAACACAAAACATTTCAATTTAGCAAGACGTCAAAAAAAAAATCAATGAAAATAAAGTGTTTAGAGCAGAAAGACGGAAACCACAGTAACTTTATGTAGCTTACCTGCATGCCATAGTATCCTTTTCCCGAGTATGCCAAAAGAAGGACCACTTTCTTTTTGGGATACTTCTTTTCATCTTCAGTGGCTTCCCCCTCGGTTTTTATTCTTTTTGTAACCTGCAACCCCTCAGCAGATTCTTCATTTTCCTCATTGGCTCTTTTCAGCAGCTTGACTGTCTGCTCATCTCTGGATCCTTCACTCATCATGCAACAGAACTTAGAAAGGCCACCTGTGAAGATAACACGAAATACTGCGTGATGATGATGATGATTCCTTAATATGCTCCCACCTCTGTGTTACACGGACATTTAGTAGTGCATTATGTCATGTCCTTAAACTTAGATGTGAACATGATTTACTAATTAATTATAGTTTTCCCACAATTCAAATAAGGTCTGGCGAAACACAAACAGAACAGGAACAGACTCATTAACACACAGTCACACAGTGTTATCAGGGTGGCTTACCGTTTCTCCCTGACGTCAGTCTGTAGTTAAATAAGGCACTCAACAGTGGTCGGATTTTAGGCATGTCACGCTAACCCAACATGAGAAAACCCTGCAACTAAAAGATGCAAAGCCAGCTGAACTAACGTTACGGAAGCTAACGCGGAGCAGAACAGGGTTTTCTGATAACTAACTTAAAACGACTCCGCTGACGAAATTAACAATCTCAAGTGTAAGCCGCCCTTTCAATCCAAATTTGAATATCTTCACGAATATTTATAAATAAAGAATAGACTGTAGCTATATCTAACAGTCCTGTAGTAGATGCGGCAACACACACACATGGCCAACGTCAACTTTGACCCCTGAAATAAATATCGCGAGACTCTTCTTGTTCTCTTTTCCGCATACGTCATACACCAACAGTAGTCCGCAAAACCATTTAATTAAATAAAGAAAAGGGTGGAAATTAATTGAATATAGCCTTTCTGTGGACAAAATAAAAAATGTAATGACCCTCTTTGATTGCAGTGTTGTCCCTGTATATTTATTTTAAACCTTATGCTTTACGTGGGAATTTTACATCCACACATGTTAAAAATCCAAAAATCTTTCAACTTTTTTATTTGATCGTTTATCAAGTCTCTAAATATGAGCACATGATTAATCTAAAACTATTTTTGCACGTCTTTAAAGACTGACCTTCGCGGCAACTATTATAATTTAATTTGCAGGATCCATAGACTGTAAATAAAAAGGATCTCAGCATACAAGCCAACTCTCAGTTTAGCATGTAGCATTCAGTAGAACACGATTTTACAGAGAACATCCACCCTGCCGTTCGCCCAATGTCAACTGGGATGGGCTCCAGCCCCCACCCCCCGCGACCCTGTGCGCAGGATAAGCGGTTGACGATGGATGGATGGATCTAGACCTAGACACATCCATAGTAGTAATTTTGTCCACTTGAGTGCAGCAAAATCACACACATAGAGGAGTCATCCAGTTGGTTTGAAATATATGTTTTTAAATTCAAACGGCAACAAGTTGTGTTTTAGATTGTAGTTTTTCTTTCTCTCACAGACAATCTGATATTGTTATACTCTGAGAAAACTGTGGACAGAATGAGATTTTTCCTCAGGTAGATTTCAAGGGCTATCAGTGAAATATTAGGGCAAAACATCTACTGAGCTTTCATTGCTCTGTATAATTGTATGACAGGTACTACAGTTTATTGTGCTAATACTCATCACCTTGTATAGACTGGTTATTCTTGTGTCTAGAAGTAAAGACTTCCCGCACCTTCGCTCAATTCACTATATTCTAGACTTCACCTGAACTCAGCAAGTAGACATGATGATAAATGTGTTTATTTTTAAACCAAAGACCTGATGCACAGCATTATCCATTCTCCTTCATTTTTAGTCCATATAAAGTAGTTCTTTCTTTATTAATTTAGAGTAGCCACTCCGCGTAGTGCTGTGACTCATGTAACTGTTAGGCATGCCGATTAGCGCTTAAGTGAAATTATAGTGGCAAAGAGGTTCAGCACTTCTGAAGCAGAGAGGTGTTTATGAATTTCTCTAGGACACCACAACAAATGAGGGACACAGGTTGCCAGGAGGCCAAACCTTTAAACTTCTCATCCTGGGATGGCCTTAGAATGCACATTTTTTCATGGCACCTTATAAGGTGTTCAACTAGTTTTCTGCTGAAACCCAATGCCAAACATAGCCATGCTATGGGAAAAGGCCCCCAGTTGCCACAATCCTACATCACACCTGACATGTGCTCAATTTTCCAACAAATGCTGATCTTACTAAACACTGGTGATTGTAAATGTGAAAGAGTGATTCTTCAAGACTGGTAGTGCCGCAGATCAGGTTTTGCTGGGTGAAACAGCTCAGAGTAGGCAGTTCATTGCTTTAAATAGCCTTTTCTTTGACAGTTAGCAAACAGAGGCGAGTGAGTGTCACATCCCCAAATTAAAAATCAGAGTGTAGAGCCATGGTTCCCAAACTTTTTCTGTTATGCCCTTCTTCAGAAGCCAAAAAAAGTTCATGTCCCCCACCACACATGTAAACCGATTGCATTCTTAGCAATTAATTGGATTTAAATAAAATAAATTCTTTAAATCAGCAGGATAGCATTCTCAAACACATGTTTTACCCACATACTGGCATTTTTATGCGGAGTTGTGCATTTTCTCACCGTGTTCGCGTGGGTTCCCTCTGGGGTGCTACAGTTTCCCCCACCATCAAAAAACATGTTACATTCTCCAGTCAGTGCAATTGACGGCAGCACTGGATTAGATCGGGAGTTTGTCTGGGCTCTGTACAGTGGCCGCCCACTGCTCCCTATGCTTGGGATCGGTAAATACAGAGAATGAATTTCACTGTGTAAGTGCCTTACCTTACCTTACTACATATTTTCCTCCTGGGCATCCATGCCCCACGTGCAGTGTCTCTATTGTAAATGTATGCTGCCCTATAATATGACCTAAAATAACCCCAGGTTCGAATGACAAAGGAGCCTGATAAAGTGTTGGATTCTCCCGTTTCCAAAGAGAGTGCGACCTGGCCTTACAGTGAGCCACTACACAAGCTATCAAGACAGACCTAACCCTTCCTGCAAAGCTCACACTCACCTGTTCTCCCACATAGTGTGTGCTGGCTACAGTCTTTTCTTACAAGAAAACAGCCACAGCAGAACACTGATCAGATTGGACTTGAACTCGCTGCCTTTGTACTGCCCCCACACATAACAAAAAATAATTAATTAAAAAACATCCTCATTGTCAGCAAAGAAATCCACAGTTAAAGCTGTTGCCGTGTTGGCTGAGTTACATAAGCTCTTGAACAAAACAAACATCACATACAGAATTTGTCAGATGTGAAAAGGGAATTGACCGACTGTGTCTGCAAATCAGCAAACTAACTGTTCTGTATATGAATTAAATTGAAAGGGAGAAATTTTTACTGTTAACATTTTTTTTAATTCAATCTACATGGTGCCAGTGGATCTTAAACATCATGATTTGTATTTACTACAGAAGAATAACTGAATTTAGTCTTGACAGCTCCACATGATTTATTTAACTTTTGAACTAAACCATATTTTGATACTCCAACCAACTATTATAGAGATGCATTGCGAGACTGCCTCAGTGAGATGCATTAACTTCCATCCTTCTGCTTTTTAAGACACGTTCCCTTTTTCACTGTGTGAAATGAGAATTACTGTTAAATGTTTTATTCATTTTAAGATTATGAATTATCACTTTGATCTCATCTTTTCTTGTACACAATAGTTTAATTTTGAAAGTTTATCACGCTGCAGTGAAAACAGAAGTGACCCTGACCTTGCCTCTATCTTGATTTCTATAGTCACCCAAAGTAACTTAAGTACTTTTTGCACCATGCAGCAGCACGCTTTATTTACATCACAGCACATAAATTATGATATTGTTTTGGATTATGATGGAACTACATCTCTACTATGTGCTTACTATGAGGTTAAATATGCATTTCTTTAAAACCAATATTTACGATTTTTGATTATTTTTTCAGTGCAGACAGTGCTCATTAATGAACATAAGGACAATATCCAAAATGCCAGATTTGGCCATACAGACCAGATTATATTTGTAAATTTCAGGTGTAAAACTAATCATAATGATGGTCTGCATTTGCATGTGTCATTATCTTTTTTTAATAACAGAATCATTTATTTCCACACTTAGCTTGTTTCTTGTTGATGAAACACAACAACTGACATTACATAAAACCAATTAGGAATTGTCCTTAAATCATTAATATTTATTTCATAGCAAGCAATTGTACATATACATACAGTTCCCTCCAAACAAAGGCAAATTCCTTTGTTTTTGTTGTTCACTGAAGACATTTGGGTTTAAGATCAAAAAGATGAGAATGAGACAAGAGTTCAGAATTTCTAGATGTGTTAAACAACTCAAAGCATACCACCCTTTGTTTGAACCCACCCATTTTTTAAGTGAGCAAAACAATTGGAACATGTGACTGACCGATGTTTCTTGTTGCCCAGGAGTTGCCTTTTAGGCTGATTGTCAAAATTCAATTCAATTCAATTCAATTTTATTTATATAGCGCCAAATCACAACAACAATTATCTCACAGCGCTTTTCATAAAG